>CABPRJ010001442.1:584660-666736 GCA_902439185.1 Cinara cedri | reverse complement strand
AAAAAAAAAAAAAAAAAAAAAAACACTTAGGTTTATCGATGTTCACGAATATCACGAACTCCGTTTCGGCCGCGGCGTTGTAATATTATACGGTTATTAAAAAAAAATAAAAAAATAAAAATGAAATAATGATAAACCAAAAATCGTTTTGCGTGTGTATTAACGGTCGACTCGTAATCGTTTTTGTATGATTTATTGTAGTTCCTAGTACGGATTTTATTTAATCGCAAATTCAGTGAACATACAAAAAAAAAACCCCCATATCATTTTTGTTATCATATGATTTGTTAAATACGCGAGCTCATGAGCTCACGTCTAGTTGAAAGTAAATAAAATTAGAATTCGTAAACAAGTAACGGTTCTTGAATAAACAAACACGAATATTTAAAATAGACCAACGTGAATGTCAAACAGAATTCCGTAAAGATGTTGCTTAGGTTATATGTTTCAAGACATGACAATATTCCACAACAGGATTTCGTAATTCATAATTCTTTGAACCAAACTACTTGTGTGTTTTCATTGATTTTCTTTATTGTTTCTTTCAAATCATGAATTGGGTGATCATTGGTTGTCCTATTGATGTGGTCAATAGTCGACCAAAACAATTTTGTCTAAATAAAACTAAAAAAAAAAAAAAATTAGAAAAATATCAAATGCCAATAATTAGCCAAATATTCGCCGAATATCGCCGAAATATTTTGAAAATTCCATGAAAATTTAAAAACTATAATTCGTTTAAACCGCAGCGAAATCGAAAAACAAATCCGTTAATGTCGTCAATTTTCCCGTTCCTACGCTTTTTTCCGGCGTTCACCAATTATAAAGACAGCAACAACGATATTAAAAAAATGACCTCCTTGATGCACCAACCAACTATAGATACAATTTTTCTTTCATAAAAGACGATACGCTTGAAAATCGGAGTAAGATTTCTGGTAGAAAAGTACAGTTAACAGACAGAAAAAAAAACACACATACACACGTAATAAATTCAATACATTCCTCAGTACGCTCAGAATCTAAACCGACATAATGTAAAACGTACCGTACGTCCGGTACACGCGATTTAGGTACACCTGCACGGTGCGTTACCGAATCTTTCGTTCGTGAAGGGTGCGCGTATAGACTGCATAACCGTAATGATATGATTAACCGCGGTTGTGTAACCGCGATTATCAAATCGCGATTCCTTCACGCCCGAGTATAATAATATTTTTATGATAATGGCAATACCGTCTCGTATTTTCTTTGTACAAGCGCGATAATACGTATCTATACGAGATGCGTATCTATTGCGAAATATCCACCGCCGAGCGGAAACACAACGCGGTATAGTTAGTTGATCATTTTTGCAACTTCTCCTTGTGCCCAACTTCGTAACCGGAGCCGTGTGTAAAACCTTCAAATCAGAAAAAGTGACTCTATATACAGTGCGTGCTATAAGGAAAATGTTTATTTGTACATTATAATCGACTCCCACAAACTTTTTTTTTCCAACCCATGCTAAATTTGTCTTGTCTCCAAACCATAAATGGATAGATTAAAATACTATGCATTCGTTATAGTGAGTTATTATAATCATTGCTAATTGATAATTGGGTACCCGATAATTTTATCCGAATGAAGTGCCCCGGAATAGTGTAACCGATCACATGTATTATAATCCGAAAAGAATAGGTGAATCGGGGACTTGGCCAAAACAAAATATTTCACTGTAGGGTATCATTTTTTCCCTTTCGTCACAAACTTTATGCGGACCCGATCACAAATTTCTACTCCCTTCCGTCTCAAATCTCAAATATGACCATAATAATAAGCAGTATTAAAAGTTTTCAGACACTAAACGCATTTGTATAGTATATATTTTTTTAACAATCGACTTTTAATGAATATAATTTGAACAGAGCCTTATTTTTATCCGGCGGCGATTTAGCCGGATTACTGAGATTTGCATGTTCGTATAAAATGAGCTTACAGCTTGTGTAAAATAATTTAAAACAATAATATAAAATATAAGTACGACGTATACAGGATATCCATGGATATTTCTAACGCTATATCTCCTGAGATAATATAGATAATTAAAATTCTATTATTTTTTTTTTTTTTATTTGATTCATATGAATAGGACGACATGACGTTTTGTCAACCTAACCTAACATGAACGACAATTGAGGTACTTCCTGTGATTCGAATTAAAAAAAATAACAAACGGACATACTTCGCACTGTAGATGGGTCAACTGTTGTAGGTTAGAAGTTGGGAAATTTAATGTTTATCGCAACGTTTGATTATTGCTGATGAAAAACGATTCTGAGTGGAGTTCTGTTATACATGTTTTGAGTAGCCGTAATATTACGGCTATTTATATTTACGATTTGAAAATAATACATTCCGTAAATTTTCCCGGTTTTTCTATTTATTATGAAAACTCTGAGAAAAGTCATAAAATGACATATTTTAAAGTATCACCCTTGTAAAATTTCCTTTTAGAAAAAGTGCTACACTTGAAAATCGGAGCGAAATTTCCGGTAAAATAGTTATTCGCAAAAGAAAAACAAGCGTCATTGTAAAATCAATGCATTCCTCGCTCCACTCAGAATCTAATATCTAAAGATGTACGATTATTTTATAAACAAGTTTACTTTGCAGCGGTTAAAAGCGTATTTTTCTTATACATTTGCTTTCATTATATCGTTTTCCATTGAAGATTGATAAATCTACACGAATCCCAAAGTTTTTAATAATTTGATAAAATTCAAAAAGCGCTCGGACATCGCAAACATAACCCGTTAATGGTTAAATTCATATTCGTACACATAACGATAATTTTAAAATCGTACTGCTGCGAATACCGACGTTTTCGTCAAGCGCATTCGCGCTATTTCGCGTACGCAAATAACGCGAAAACGCCCCCGTAAACGTGTGCCGGGCAGTAGGCCGTCTTGTCGTCGAAAAGGTGGCGATTAAAAGGAAAAATTAAAGAATTTGCAAATTTTACGAAATCGGCGACAGTACGGAAAACCGACTCCCTTTAACAAAGCTACGTCACACGGCTCATACAATCGAGCTAATAAGGCGCGGTTTACTACGGATCCGGGTCCCCCTACATACTCGTATATTTTATTGTACAACGTAACGTACGTTTATTATTTATTAATTGAACTAACGCATAAATTGTGTACTCGAGGTACAGAATAATATATACGCATATCAAAATAATAACAAAAAAAAAAAAAAAAAAAAAAAAAAATACAATAACACAAAACTATAACAGCTATACCAGCGTTAAATTCAATACTATGATTAGCTAAATGCAATATTAAAATTTTACGTGTGTCCAAAAATATCACGGAGCCGGTTAACTCGTAATATTTTAAGGAAATTCTTACACGCGAAAAAAGTCAAGTCCGGATTCGTGTTTCGACCTTGAAATTCTTTCGAAGTGATTATCATACGCCCGCAATTAGTGCGGGGTGGGTTTCGGTGTAAAAAGTATGACGTGTTCGTGAGAAATACCGAGAAACATTGGAACACATGTTATGCGGGGCTGGGGTGGCAAAACTCTTTTTGGTAAGGCAATCTACTGCGAGAATGTATCTGTCCCCGGGGGGGGCCGACTTCTCAACACAAATGCGCAATTGTAAATCACCCGCCCGTCCGACAGGCATTGACGATAAACGCACGCGCACGAATGGTCGGACTAAAATCTGTCCAGTCGAATGGTATTTTCCATCGCACCGTTATGAACGCCGGGCAACGCGGTGCGATTGTGCGAACGCGATCGCCGCTGTACAAACGCCGTCGAATCGTATCACCCGATACGTCGGCGGCGGAACGAAACGGTATGAACGATATTTTATAATTTATCGAGATAAAAACGGCCGGCAAACAGTTATCGCGATTTACCGAACTGATTACGCGAAAATAAATTCTAACCAACGGGCGGCGGCAGTTGAAAACCGTCCGCGCTCTCGCCCCTAGCATGCGGAACGCCAGGAATACTATTTGCATACGCGCGTATAAAAATATTGTCGGGCGCGTTGCCGGCGTCCGGGCGGCGGGACTGGCCGCGACCGTTCTGCCGTTTCGACGTGTCCTCCTACCAAATCGATACGTTTTACCCGGTACACAATAATAATAATAATAATAATACAGGTACTTCTATAATGCTGTAACGCGTATCTTCGTTGGTTTTTTTTTTTTTTTTTTTTTATTCCGCTGAATTTTCAGAAGACTTAATCATTTCTTTGTGAGGACGACGACGACGACGTTAAACTCGATATACCTATGTACATTTTTTTTATTCCGCTGCGCCCAATTGAACGAATAACGCCGTCGGTTGACGCGCAAACGTATTCCCGACATTATTTCCTTTGTCGACATCGTAATAATAATAATAATAATAATAATAATTGACGTGTTCGGCGAAACACGTTTTACCCGCAGCACGCTGAGCGCTGCATAATAATATTTCGACATTTTTTTGTTTTTTTCCGTAACGGAATCCCGCGCTTTTATAATATAATATTATACGGACGATTATTAGTCATTACTCGGTTTTTTTTTTTTTTTTTTTTTTTTTTGATAATTGCACGCTTCAAAGTAAATAATTTTTGCAAAATATTACACGAAATGGCGAAACGTACAGGTAAAATATTTGAAGGTTCTAAACAATATTATATATTTCCCCGCCAAGGTTCGACAATATGTTCATCCAAAATCCAACGTAGATATCTAGTGCGCGTTTTTAGAAAAGTTTCTTTTGCTTAGACAGCGAAATATAGAAGGTGAATCTTAAAACAAAAAAAAGCTGGAAACAAAATTAAGTATACTCTTTTTTTGACACTATATGTATAGGCCATTGTCGGCCATTGTCTCTTTTTCCTCTTCCACGATAGTTGAAAAGTCCCTTCTAAGTAGCCCTGGTCTGCCTAGAGGCCTTTTATCTCTTGGAGTCTCTTGGGGAATTTTTTTTTTTTTGTTGTGGAGCTTTGGTTTCTCCGGTGCCTTCCCATTTCTTGTTTTTTAACTGCATGCACAGTATCATGCAGCTTACGGTTATCTTCTTCTTCATTCTTGAGGATTTTACAACACCTTCCACTCAAATATCCATAGTTGTCTTCCGTTTTTATTGGTGGTGGTCAACACCGTGACCCGTACACAAATATTGGTCGTATTATAATATAATTGCGACGTATAATATTCTACGTACGTTTAATCTTTTCAACGTTAATCGAAATTTTTAACTAGCGTTTGTTTTTTTTTTTTTTTTACGCCGTCATGCTTACTTTTACTCAAGGAAAGAATAACAATAATGATATTATTTCAATAGTTTTTATAATATCAACCGCTGTAATTATTAATTATTTTGATGTGACATTGCTGTTTCGTAAACAATATTACTTTACATTCTTATTGTTTTTTTCGTCGAGAGTACTAACCAACAACAATAATAATTATTATTTTATCATTTTTTGTACCGTGACTTAAGCGTATAATAATATAATAATACCGATTTTACATTATTATATTATTCTCTCTCGTGGAGATTTCATACGTTTGCGTAATAATCAAGATGCGTTTTCTCGGTACGTAGGCCAAGTTACCGGGGGTGGGGGAAGGGGAGAATCGGTTTTATTTATACGATTTCCGCGTCGCACACAAACGTTTTTCATAAACATCACTCGATCGATAAAAAAATAAAAACAACAACAAACACACGTCCGTGATTTTTCGAAAACAATGATTGTATTGTCGAGTAACTACGACGACGTCATTCGAAAACACAATAATAAAAAAATAATAATAATAATTCAATTACGGTCTTTTATGTACAGGGTGATTTTTTTTTCTTTTTATCGCGATCTAAACGATTATCTACGAATATTTCGAGTAAAAATGTGATTCCGGGTTTATTTTTCAGTCGTTACAGCTGGGTATATTATAATATCTACAAAGAATATTGTTGTTTTAAACGATCTTAAAATGTTTGCGATGTTTTAAACATTCAACCTTTATTCCTGACATAATAGTTAGCTATACAACAAATACTTATCAACTTTTGATTTTCAAACGAGATTCCAAAACAGAACATTTTTTTTCTACAAATTTTGATACACTAACATCGTATATGTCGTTTATGAGTTTTTTTTATCAATTTTAAATGCGCTCCGGAAAAGTGATAAACTTTATTTCAAATTTTTAAACTTATCATAACCTATGACTCCGGAGTAGTCATTGTCACGGTGACACATATTTTTCACTGTTTCCCGTTATTCCTCATTTAATATGTAGGTATAAAGAGTAGGGGTGCTAATTTGAAATAGTGTTTAACTAAACCTTAGGTCCGCCTTAAAACTTTTTCACTTGTTTTTGGAATATTTTCCATTCAAACACAACACGTCTTTCCGTGGAAATAAAACGATAACGAATTCCCGTAAACCATTTTATGCGCCCGGTCTGCAGGCCGTACGCTGTTTTTTTTTTTCCCGTAAAACCGTATGTAATATAGGAGGTCTTCGTTGTTCTGCGTGACCTCAAAAGCGATTGTTACGCGATCTGAATGCCGGGGCTGGAAGTCTTACGCGGCGTTATTGGCAAGTCGCTTCGTATAATAGGACACAAACCCTACAGCACACCCACATAAATAGCGCGATGGTCAAAGACATCTTTATTTTTCTCGACGTTTACCCGTTCAACAAATAATGCTCCATAATAACGATTGGGAAGGGGTAGAGTACAAATCAAATTTAATTTAAAAAAAAAATCCTCCGATGAAATCGCCGCCGGATCGTTAGACAGAACAAATCACCCTGTATATATTATCGCCGTATGTAATAAAACCGTAAAATACCGGTTAATTAATATCGCGATTGCAGCCGCAATAACTAAACTAAATAATATTATTATACGCTCGCAAATTATTTAACCGCTATTAGTACCGCTATATAATATGTACTCGTGTTTTCATAGTCCTCGAATCGGTTTCAATTGATGTACCGGATTAGGTACACGCCACGTCACAACATAATAATATGTCGTTTGTTTATACACTCACTGGGGCGTACTGCGTGCGTTATTAAATCACCGCGGACATAATAATAGTGTCAATAATCGTAGGTTATTAGGGAGAACGGGGGCGACAAGACACGAAATTATTTCTAATTGTAATTAATACGTCCGGGCGATTGCGAAAAACTGAAGTGGCCCGAAAAATTTGAAATCGGGTCGATCGTCGTACCGGTAGTTCGGTGTTGGAAACGAAGCAATACGGAAATACACGGCACACGAGACATTAGCGACCGCCGTCCGAAACCAATCCCGGGAGTTGTCCCGCGAAAATCCCTTTCCCGGAGGCTCTTACATGAGGGGAACGCGGCGTAGAAAAACAGCCGTTACAGACCTGACAACCGTAGGCCGTTGGAATGGGCCTCGCTAACCGAAATCCAACATTGAACCAGCTATTCTACGAACGTTCCAAACAACAACGTACCGTCAATATCATGTTTATATCATCAAGATACATCAGGTGTATAATATAATATTACACGCTTGTAAAGTTCAACCGCCTGTCATTGCCCCGGGGTCGTCATATAAACAAAACAAAGCAATTTCGAAATTGCACCGTCGCCGCATGGGTCGGATTGCACTTTTGCAAGGTAATAATCGAACTGAACTAAGGTCAATGAATGTATTTCAACAAAATATATCTAAAAAAAAAAAAAGAATTGAATTTTAAAGTATTAAAAGTATCGATTTCTCACTTGAAATTTAATCGCTGGATCGGTTAATGAATTTTTATATGCCTGATCAATTTCTATACAGAGTAGTTCATTAAGCATGCTCAGTGCTCACTTAATTTGTATATGGTTAAATTTTGCGTACATTAAAATTCTAATATTTTCGGAATTTTTAAATAGAGTATCATTTGTATAGCGGCACAGCGCGCAGTATTTTAACAGTGCTCCACTGCTTTCCTCCTACTTAAACTCAAAAATGGAATATCTCGTAAATGGGTTGATGAAAATCAAAATTTATTTAAACTAACACTCGATCTATTATGGAATTATCAATATTGATTTTCATTTGAAAAACTAAATTTGACACTTCTCCCGGGTGTTAAGAAGAAAAACTCCAAACCCGATACTGATCCAACCAGGAAGTTGATATCCTAAATTTAAACCATTTAAACCAATAAAACCTCTAGTGGTTGAATAACCACGTCGGGTGATGTAAATAAAGTCACGTGACGCGCCGGTTATGTTACATTTTAAAGTAGGAAATTCGATTATCTTGTTTATCGTGGTTCAGGGCTGAATTCATGGTTGATACTAAATTCAAAGTTTAATATTTGTTATTCTTTCTTGTCGTGGTTATGTTGTAATCACGATCTGAGGGGACGAAGGGACAAGTAATATTTGTCCGCACGGTCTGTTCACGTTTAAATCTATAAACTTCCACGGAGTTTATAGATTTCAGAATACAACGCCGAGCCTGGCGTGCGTTTGACATGTGCGAATAATAATAACGTTATATATATGTACCTTATTCTTGTACAAATAGGTCCGGGGTATTTTTTACGGGGGGGAGGTGGTAGAGCGGAAAAAAATATTTTAAAACTAATTTTCGTACTGAAAAAAAAACGAACAAACAAAAACACGTAACAATCGAAGACAATTTGTTTTTTAAGTCTAACATGTTCTAATTTCTAAAACACGAAAATTTAATCCATACAGAAAATTGAACAAAGAATATTGAAACTATATACAAGACAATTCGACGTTTCGAATGAAAGAAATTTCAGGGTTTTTTATAAAGCCCGGTGATAAGTTTTAAATAATTTCTCCGGTAATTTATGTAAGAACGTGTACTTAGGTCAACAAAACATATTATGCATTTCAGGTAACACGGAAATAAACAGAAATAAAGCCTACGTATCGCCGTTTATCGTTGATTATTTTTTTAAATTTTTTTCGACGAAACTGTCGAGAATCTCGAAAAATGTTTCAAATAATTAAGCACCAACGGGCGAAAAATAATCCGCGTCCTATGTACTATGTGAACAGTGATTATTTGGAGCAGTTGTATAAATCAAATAATTGTTTTTCGAGAAAATTTAACACTCTCTAGTAAAACTAATGTCGTGGTTTCTTCGCTACCTTCAGAACAGAATAACATTAATAACCCATTTGAGTCGACTATTTATTTATAATGGTCTTCAAACGTCTCATTTACCGGTAAAATATTACTTGTTTGCTGTAAAAAAAAAAAAAAGGCCCCCGTCTACTGATTTCGCACAAGTATACAACAGGTATTCTATTCTATATTTCGTACCAATAACCAGCCCGCATATAATGAATTTCTTTACAATACTGTATTATAATAATTATGTGAAAAAAAAACAACAAATCAATGTCACGGACAATGCATTTTTTTTTCCTTCGAAATATTATTCTTCGTGCAATTTTTTTCCGCTTTTTAAATTACAATATACGGATACTTTTATAATATGAAATATAGCGGGAGTTATTCGATCGAAGGTTATTAAAATATGTACGTCTCTTGATATACAACTTACGACGTATCATGCTGATATTCTAATAAAATATGTTATTAATCGCATAACTTTTTCGACCTTCACGTGTCTGTCGCCAATAAAAAATTTGGTCGTAAACAAGAACTAAATAATTGCGACGTTCTTCTGGACGGTTGTCAATTAAAATATTGAGTATCGTGAGCAGAGAAATATTCGCATTCGGCCGACTGATGTAATTGACGCCGTCGTCCGGTTTGTGCATGGGATCAGGTTAAAGTTAGGTTATGTTACGTTTTTGGTTTCCGCCCTGAAAAATCCACCCAGAAACCCGACCGACAATATTATTTTATTTTATTTTTCCCGATTGACGAAATTCAAAATAGCATAGCGCATTAACTTTTGAAGTTGTCCGACGATTCCTAAAAACGAGGATTATTACGGATTGTGTTTTAAACACAACGGTCTAAACCATATTTGCACAAGTTTAAAATATTCTAGTGGCGTTCTGTAAAGGCTCGTATTAGATATAACTCGTGTCGTATATAAAGTCTTACGATTTTTGAAGCATGTCCAACTATAATTTAATGTCATAAAAAAAAATACCTATGTAAAAACGTTTAGAATTTTTCTTAATTCACGATAATATTGACAGTGGGTGTACCGCTTTGGACCGCGATCGACGGTCTCGCCTTTGAGTGTTGAACTATTGCAGGGGGAGTTTGTAATTTCCCGTGGATAGGTTTTTTAATTATTTTATGCGTTCTTTGCGGAACGTTCCGAGGAAAAAAACGCCAGAGTTCTACGCGATCACGTCCATATAACAATATTGTGTTTATACACATGCATAACAATATGCATGTACTATTATTCGCGTGTTTTCCAAACACCGACGCCAAGTCGCATCATACATATATTATAATTTTTTAATATTTCCATTGAAGATAAAACAAAAAAATTTAAAAAACTAAAACTGTCCGTAGATACGTGTACCGTGTACTGACGATTCACGTCATTGTTTTGCATATATTATAAGCAGGTACGTTTATTTTGTTAATTCCGAACTCGGTACGATTATGATTTTCAAACCATCAAGAGGCAGACCTGCATACCGATTTTGTGAACGTCGTTATTATAGTATTTCATAATATTAAAGTGTCCGTGTAAAAAACCGGTGATTCCCATCCATTTCAACAGTACGAACCACTTGGAGAACTTTCAATTAGTCATGAGGTCATTGGTCATGAACTGAGAAAAATTATTAGATCCCAAGCAGAATAAATATTGACCGGATGTATTGGTTTTACTATGAAGTATTTTTTGTTTATACCTGTGAACATAATTTTCCATCAGTAATATTGTTCCGAGAAAAAATTACTGGAAACAAAAATATTTGTTTGTAACATTTTTCATCTAGTTGATGCACTTGGGCCGTCATTTTTTGATTTTTCTTCTAATTTCTTTTCAAAAAAAAAAAAATGAAGAAATGTGGACATAATGTATAAAATAAAACTAAAATTATACTCTGCTTAGATTTGTTTTTCAATAGTAATGATTCATCGTTGTGCACAGATATAAGTTAAACCATTCTATATTTTGTCTCTTTCTACTGCTTTTAGAGGTAGACCCATTAGCAGTATTAGCCTTTTTATTTTTGGTTTGGTTTCATAATAACAATGGATTACTTTTTTTTCACAGATATACAATACATAGGATGTCATTTATAATATAAAATTACGTAATATGATTTTTGAGCTTGAATTTTTTGAACACGTTTTGAAATACTGGGATAAATAATGTTGTTCAGAGCTATGCCACTACAATTTCGTCCAACCGAACGCGAAATGCCGTAATTTTTACGGTTTTCGTCGAAATTTAGATTTTATAAACTCACACAAAAAAAGATTTATGACTAAAGATTTGTATAGTGTCATATAAGAACAACTACCCATGATAAACATATATTTGAATATTTTTGAGAAGCTAAAACACTAATTTTATCCATATACTTATAAGTTGTAACCAAATTTAAAATTTAAAAATCTCGAAAGTTTCAAATAGTTACTAACGTTACTCGAAAATCGTCAGAAATTAATTGTGTACCGCGCATAGAAAGGGCTACTATACGTGAATATTGGGTGAAAATGTTCACTAATTGAACAAAACGTTTCGATAATAGAATAATTACAACAATACGACAAAACGTGTATAACAGAAACCTTAATATTGACGCGTAAATATTTCAGTTTTTTCCTCAAATTATTTAAAATATTACTAAGAAAATCGTAAACCGACCTTTTCGCAACGCACCGACTACTAGGTATACAAAATTGTGTATTTGCAGAAACCGTCTCCCCCGAAATCGACTGTCGGAGCAAGATTTCTGGTAGAATAGTTGTTCGCAGAATAGAAAAATATCATAGTAAAACCAATACGTTTTTCGTTGTACACGCTCAACATCTAAAAAAAAAAAAAAAAAACATCATCTATATATTTTCGCGTGAATGTGTGCGCTCAATGCAATATGCAGTCGTAACAAATTATTATTGTCTGCGGGCGGCCGAATGAGAAAAATGAACATAGTTTTTAAGATCCCCGAGACCGGCCGTCTAATATTCCGCAACATTAATCATACAAAGGTCAACAGCCGCTCGTCTACTACACTAAACGAGTATAATAATATTATCATAATCGTTATCGTCGTCATCGCCGCGGTCTTCGTCGCATTATTCTTATTAGTTATTCATAATCATGATTAACGGACACAGAACGTGCGCGTAGTACGAGAACGACAACAATATGCGTTGATTACTGCGTATAACAGTATTTACCGTGGTAAGTGTATTCAACGACTCGCTGAAAAAAGAAAAAAAGAAAAGCAAAAAAATCAAAAAATGAAACGATAATAAAAAAAAAATAATGAAACCGATTTACCGATGTCGTTTAGAAACGAGACTGCGAGTCGTTGTCCGCGGACGTGCAATACAGGTGAATATTCTATTATTCCCATTATACGCGTCGTAAAACTGCGCGTTTTCTTTCGAGAAAACGTTTAAATCTCGAACATTGTACACCTGCACGTCTAAAGTGAGCAGTTATACGCACGGTGTACTTACTTACCCGTAAGTGATGCAACGAGCGTTTCGAAAATTGCGATAATATGTTATTAACCAGGTACCTAGTTGACGTTGGACAGACAAAGGACGGCCGTCGTGATTAACCGCATAGAATACGATATTGTGTTGTTTGAAAGTCTCAGGACTCGGTCGTTCACTGCGCACAGCCGAGAAAAGTAGACGCGCGTGCAGCTCAAAACAATGTTGCGGGTTTATGCGATGTGTGTGTATGCACACGTGTATAATAGGCAATCGGTTGACGTTTTGGCGTTGGCCGAACGACGCATGCAAATGCCGATCAGTGGCGCAGGGTCTGAATTCCAAGGGTCCGCACTCAAGCGGCAATTTGTCATACCGAAAATAAGGGGACTAGCACTGTGGTACCGGGTCCGTGCATTCGTGATATTACTGCGGCGTACCATCCATCGTGCGCGCGCGCGCTAACGCGTTCTTTTCGACATTTTAAACGGCAATATGCATAGCATAATATGGCGTGAACGAGTTTTAGGGTACCCTCTTACGATTGGCGACATCGGCGATATATGCAGTTGAATTCCCGATCCCGATTGGGATAGTGGCGTGGTCCACAGTGAAATTTTAGGTTCGGTTAAAATCAATATTTGTGTGCGTATTTACCGAAAGCAAATACAATTGTAGGATTGAAGTGTGAATTAATAAATGGAAAATATTTTGTTTGATTTAATTGTGAACAGTGTTCCGAACGGTTCTATTGAAATTTCAGAAAAGGTTTTTTTTATTTTTTTTTATTTTACAAACGGGACAAGCCCAAAAATAAACGAATGACAGAACATACAAATATATACTTATATAACAGAAATGGCCATGAGGTGTGGAATTAGCGAGTTAAGTGAGGATTTTGTAAAGACAAATGTTATGAAGATATATTATTTCCAACAGTCTATGTTCGGTTGAAAACCAAGTGTGTACTATCTTATACTAATTACCGCAAGTATAAAAACCTGTAGTTAGAATAAATTTCAACAGCTGAGAGAAGTTTTTCGACACTAGACAGACTACAAACATTTTTGATTGATCAAAGTGGGAATTGATTGCAATTATTTGTTTGTGGGAAAATTTGGTATTGTATGAAATGAACAGACAACATGGGTTTTTTTCGTGGCAGAAAAAATACATACTAGTGTTATTTTTTATAAATATACTCATGTATATATAAATATCTGTGGTTTGGCGTAAGAAGGGTGATAAAAATGCATATTGAAAATTCGGAAAGTGAAAAAAAAATGTATCTGTTTCCCGAAATTCCAAATAATCGAACGCAAAGTCCATGATAATCGTAATACTTTTTTCTTTTTTTTTTTTTTTTAACATTGGCCCCTCTTGCACCAGGTCACAGATATACATAGTCTTTGGTAAAACCTGAAGTAACGCTTTCGTAACGCCTATTATCACGGCCTCGTGATTTAACTATCGTTCCTAGTTTAGCTGAATTATGTCTATGGTTTGATGTACGTAATTACAGTAAATTCGTAAACGAGGGCACGGACGTTTTTAATTCGGGTCTGCACAGTAAAATATCTACAAACTAAAATATAAAATACGCGAGTACAATGTAATCGCGTATTTTATGTTATAGCTGCAGTCTTTTCAACGAAAATTGACAATTTTTCTAAAGACTATAAAGCGATGATGGATATATTTTAACGAAAAGTGTTATTATTTTATTTTATTTTTTTTTTGCAGACGATGTTGAGAATATAACTCCGACCCCGTCCGAAACTGTCCCGGTACAAGAACAGCAGGCAAAATCATCCGACGCGCCCGCGGAAACGCCGGTGGCAGTTGTCGGAACCGAACCGTCTCAGCAGGTGCAACAAAAACAAGACGCTAAGACCGACGAAGTCGTGCAGTCGGCCGTCGCGTCCGAAGTGCCACCGGTTGCAGCCGACGCCGAGTCCGGTCCGGGAACGAAGACCGAACCCGAAAGTCCGGCCGCCGAACCAGATGTCGAGATTATCGAAGTTTTTAAACCGTTGAAATTTGACGGGCCACGACCTCCGGTTCCGGCTACTCCGGCTCTCGGACAATCGAACCCCGAAACACAGCCGAACGCCGTCTTCGGTAAGCCGGCACCGCTAATCCCGGCCCACCAAAAGCCGAATCGGTACTACCCGAATGACGTGCAGCCCGTGAAATTGGGGCTGGATATGCCGTTCACGTTCATGGAATACTTGCAGCCGTTCCACCAGGCTGGCCACAACCAACCGCCCAGGCATCAGCAACAGCCGTTCGGCGCCTCCGTCGATCCGTTCGAACCGTTCATCAGTCCCATGATGGGATCGCCTTTGAATCGGCTGGTCGAAGCGTACACCAACGAGTTCAGAAGTAAGACGTCGTCGAAAACGCGACGGTTTATAATCAGCACTCCGCCAAATAATATCACACAATTTTAATATGTTCATTTGCTACAAGTAGTTAAACCGTAATAATCATTTGCGTGCCTTGCGCGTGTCATACGCATTCGCGTTATCACACAGTACATATTCGTTATTTACGATATTTACACATTATCTATGTTAAGGTACGGCCGGATGTCATATCATTGGATTTTCAAAGTCCTTTCTAGAAAGATTAGGACTTTCAACATCCATATTTTAAAAGATTTTGTCCGTCTCTGTCTACACATATGTTATTAGTGGCGTATCTGAAGAAGGTGGGTGCGACGGGGGCATTTGTGATCTTGATATACTTTATTATGAAAAACATCGGTTTTCGTATGATCTAACATCCCGTGACAAATAAGATAAGTGTCAATAATATTCGAAATTCGTAGCTGATTCCGCGGATTTTTGGTCGCCCATTATTATCATTGGGACAGTACCTTAGGCGGACCGGTGATAATTTATTTATTTATCCATTCTGCACACAAAATAAACATACGGTCCTGATATCGTGTATTATTCTGTACCTATTGAAAGCCCCTGAACTGCGATAACCTGGCGAAAACCGGATGCAATTTTTATTAAAGCGATTACGATTACGGTTGTAGACATATTGGTTATACAAGCGCTCTATAAAACCGACTGGTCGAAATGTTCCCGAACGTATACCCGAATGCATACCAACATGCTGTAGCCAGTTTCAGATCCGGTCGCTTGTTATGCACTACCCGAAATGTAACCGAGTTTTAAATAGTTATGGTTATCGTCGCTATCAATGAGTTGACGGTGTCTCGGTGGGTTAACGCGGAAACGGTTTGTTCTATACACGATGCTATATATTCGATTCCGACTGTTTGGACACACATTTTCCTATCCGACATGGTTTCGCATAACAAATCAGGGTCACAAATATGATTGGCCTGAGCGTTGGTCATTTAATGAAAGTCGGATTCAATGGAAGTATCGAAACACGTGCGGGGTAAAAACAAACAGGGCGAAGAAGAAGGACAATTTAAAAAAAAAAAAACATTCTTTTTCGTATGATTAGGGATGGGCCGATACATAAACCGATACTTGATACCGGCCGATATCGGTGGTATCGGTTTTAACCAATATATCGGTTGATTTCAATATTGTTTACTCGCGGCGTTCGATATTTAAAATATCGGATATCGATAAAAAGTGGTCCGTCCCCTATAAAATAATATACGGTTTTAATATTTCGCCTTCTGCCCCAAAATGCTTCTCAGGTACGCCATTGCAGTAGATATACGTGCAATAACAATACCATGATAATATAGTGCTATACAATGCTAATAATAACACTAACACCACACACATCATCATCATCATCATTATCATCATCATAAAAGCTTAAAAAAACTAACCGATTATCTATTATAACCGCTTACTTCACAGCGCCCGAAGTTTTAGTAAAACCAAAAAGAAACGTTCGACCTAACAGCACGTTGTCGATCCCGCCGATTCCGGTGCTAGTGAACGTCGTGCTTAACGCTTTTGGGTACAATCCACCGTCAGGTAAACGATACTTACGCGACTATTATCCACTCTATAATGATATTATACTACGTTGGTCACGCGGAATGCTCGACTTTTCCAAAAACGAAAAGCCGAAATTCGCGTTCTGTGCTGATGATATACGCGCGTAAACGGGTGCCCGGGGGCTTGAGCATGCGTCGAAATATTTTTTTAAGAGGCAAATTAGCAGATGTAAAATCGGTTGATTTAGAATGCAGATACCGTATCATACTATATGACATCATCGACCAAATATTTGAGTTTTTAATTTTTAAAAATCGATAAATTATGTAAAAAAGATCGTGAACTGATAAAAAAAAAAAAATGTAGTGTAGTTTTAATAACGCGTCGATTTCACCAGCTTCCCTCTCGTTTGAAAATTTTAAATCTCTTTCATGCCGATATTTAGCATGCAATTAGCATGAATATGCATGTCTATTCCGGCAGCAAAGTTGCATGCTTTTAGTTATATTAGAAAAACCATCGTGGAGAGGGGCCGGAGAAACGTTTTTTTCAGCCTCTCTCCCGCAACCCCGGGATTAAAATTCAACTTTTACAACTTTTTCTGACACCAATTATCGCAACTAGCGCGAATTTGCACGGCTGGTCGCGACGTTTTCACGACACTTTTCCGCCAGTGTAAAGCGGTTTACAGGTTCGTGTATTTCACCAGCCCCTCCATTACATGCTAAATATTGGCATTAAACAAATTTACAATTTTCTATTGGGAGAGGCTGGTGAAATTTATATGGTAGTAAGTTTGTATAATAATTATGCGCGTACCCTAAAATACTTGAATGAGCGTGAATGGGTAAACACGTTGTCCCATAAAGATAAACCCACGTACGAACTCAATGGCTATATATACATTTTTCGAAAATGACAAAACAAAAAGTTAAATTTTCGTTTTTTTACCAAAACATAAATATTTATAGTCCTTGTTTCTGTGAGCAATAAAAAACAGAATTCGATATCTTTATTATTTCCAGAGATATTAGAATAACTGGCATATCATCGTGGGACACCGTGTATTTATTTGTATGTGGAACATATACACATTTTTTTCTCAGGGGTAGGAAAAGTGTTGGGAGTTCGTGACGCCTTACTAGGCACCCGTTACATTTTTCATTACCTAGCGTTTGTGGATACGCGCGTGTACTATAGTAAATTAATAACGTGTGTGTTTACTTTTTTCAATTTCAATTTTAATTTTAGACATGCTTAACGCTTTTGACGCGAGCATATCGCAAATGCACAACAATATGGGCGCCCCGCAAACCATTCCAGAGAAACCCGTGACCAAGACCACGTCCAAGACCGAGGTAA
The DNA here is from genome assembly GCA_902439185.1 of Cinara cedri. Taxonomy (NCBI): domain Eukaryota; kingdom Metazoa; phylum Arthropoda; class Insecta; order Hemiptera; family Aphididae; genus Cinara; species Cinara cedri. The sequence continues at coordinate 648,797 of CABPRJ010001442.1, read as the reverse complement.
CATTTTTGTATTTGTTTTTATTTTCAGATGAATGTTTTTAACACAGTGCTATTGATTTACAATTTTAACGGTCGATTTAAGTGAATTTCATCACGTTGATAGGTTGGAGGTTGTATAATATTTTTACTCCAAAACTACGACGTACGACTGTGTATACGGTATCGTTTCCTTTATTTTTTACTGCGAACCACTTTTCTACCAGAAATCTTACTCCGATACGCAAGCGTAGCCAACGTTTCTGAAAACAAATGTTATCTGGTATATTAAAGAGTTCGTTTTTATATTTGTTCAGCAGTTTTTTTTAGTGATTGGGAAAAACCGGGAGAGTACTCGGTAAATAATAATAGATTTCTACTAACGCAATATTCGTATAACAGAAAAATTTCGCTCGAGTCAAAGTGAATCTTATGTATTTTTGTTGTGATCTTTAAGAAAAAAACTATATACAACCCCGTAACTTTCAAACGTCATGAGTAAATGTGATTCAATTAAAAAATATCGTTACTTTCTCGTGTTATTTGAATGGGAAAAACTAAATATGCGATGAGCGAGTTCTAAACATTTTTTTTTTTTTGGGTTCAAATTTTTTAGGGATAAGTTTGAGATCACACGGAAGAAATTTTACAGTCTTAATTCGAAAAAAAAAAAGTTAAAACAGCCGAATAATTTATTTATATATTTATTATTGAAGTTAAATAACCCTGTGTACCTTAACGTTTCCCGACTTTTGTCCGTGTCCGGCGCAGGTCATTGACGGCCACCTGGTGCAGATAAACGAGACGACGTACAGCAACGGCGACGGGAACCACAAGAGCTTCTATCATTTTAAGGAGATCCAAGTGTTGCCCGACAACAAAACCAAGACAATCACCAACGAAAATTCCATGTCCGTGACCAAGGACGAGCGGGACGAGGAGACCAACGAGATCAAACGCGACCAGCCGTCCGGGACATTCGTCGCCAGCAGCGCTGTGGTCGTCGACGACGAAACACAGAACTTAATCAAAAAGGTAGAATAATAAGTTGGCCGCTTAAAATACACACACACACACACATACACACATACACACACATATATAAATATATACATTTAATGTCCACCATGTATTTACTATAAAGGCGATTCGTTTAAACGGCGAATTTTGTATAATAGACAAATCTAACGCTTATATTATTATGCGAAAACCGTTCCACGGGACCTGTGCCTATATAATTCATTAACAAATATAACGGGCCTACGTAGAATTTTTAATACAGTAAATTTTAAACAATAAATTCCGCTCGAAACCGATTGACGAAAATTCAAAGTTACAATGTACTCGCATTGTGTTGTTCACGCGACAAAAGTACGCTTGACGGGGGTTCGTTATCTTCGCTATAATAATTATCAGCAAAAAAAAAAAAAAAACCAATCAAAAAGTAAAATCAAAATTACATATAAAAACAAACCCCCGTCGCGTAGAATGGCAGATCGTTTTAATATCGTCGTTTTTAAATTACTTGTATTTATTATTTTTGAAAAACAAAAAAAAAAAAAAAAAAAAAAAACATGATATTATTTTCTCATTATCATAATATTATAGTGTAGTTCTGATTTTGGTTATTATTTATCATGTTGTCATTAAAACCGTAAATATTATAGTTTTATAATGTCTTTGAAGCGTAATATAGCGTATACCTATTACGTATTATTGTTTTTTTTTTTTTTTATCAATTATTATATTTGTTTTGAATTGTGTGTGAATAAAAAATCGTGTTTATATAATAAAAATTGCACTGGACAGATCCGAGTTTTTGATTATCACAGAATATTGTTTGTGTCGTCGTTGGTTCAAAAACAATAATAATAATATAATCACAGCGTGTATAAAAAAAAAAAACAAAAACAGCTATTGCTTTCATAATATCGGTCGGTACGAGTTATAGAATTTTTATTTGGATTAATCGCTCTTTAACGACATTAAGCTGATCGGTGTTTGTACGATATACAGGGCGGTTTTTTTGTTTCATCACGATTCAGCACAACGAACCCCACGAAGATTTCGGGGTAAAACAACGTTTTTGACTGTCAGTTTTTTTTTTTTTTGTCAGTCGAACCGTTTAACGGTCACATATTCTTACAATGTATTTTAAAAATGTGATTCTTATTCGGCGTACACGGTAAATACGATATACGTTGACTTTTGATATCGATGCTCCCCGTCAGTCCCCTCCCATTCCCATTAAAATCGGATTTGAAAAAATATCACCTTTTCCCCTTTACTCGTCTGGTTTAAATTTTTAGACTGTTTTTTTCTCAAAAACCAGTCTGTTCGATATTCAGCGTATTGAAATTAAAAAAAAAAAAAAAAAAAAATGTCTTTTTTTCCAATCCGTATTGAACGGCATGGGAATCGATTGTAAAATCGATTACGGTCAATTAAGTCAATACGGTCGACGATAATTGAGTGTATGGGTGAACATTTGAAAATTGTGTTAAAATTTAACAACCTTTAAAAAAAGAAAAGTAAAAATCTTGATTGTACTTGAAATTGTCCGATAGAATTGCTGGATCGTGGTAAAAAAAAATCACCCCGTATTTTATTGCGGCAATAAAATTACTAAATATCGTTAATAATATTATAAGTGTTTGATATATTTTTTTTCTCCTCTAATTACTGCGACAGGTGTAATATAATTAGCTTTGTGCGAAGTAAAAATGTATGCGTGTATGTATTATATTACAATAGTAGACTAATCGTAAAAATGGATTTTGGAAATACGATTGCGTTGTTCCCGAATCGGTTGAACGCTTACCATTTCGTTCGAACCTCGTTACGTGACGCCACGTGATTTAAGTAAATTAATACGTAACGCGAAACAGAATACTCTGATCCACGGTAGTATTCTACAGGGCGATTGCAGGACATTAAGATTGTGTTTTTTTTTTCCACATAATATTTTGTTCGACATTCGTTATAAATTCGCAGTTTCCGCGTGTATTGTGTTGTTTACCACATGGCCGCGGAATCGAATTCGGTCCGAGCGCAACCGTTATTCGTCCGCCGTCACCCTTATATTATTATAGTTTTACAATACACATTCGATTTTAAAACGACCACCTATATTGAAAATTCCGTACACAGACGACGTTTTAGTGTTTACATTTTTTCTATTTCCGTCAACCGGACCCCGTCCGTCCGATATAGACTTCGTCCATTAATACGGAATTTCGAATATAAATTGCCGTCCGAAAATCAAAAGTGGATAGTGGTTTCCGATAATAATCACGGTCATGTAACGTTTCGGATCGGATTGTTACTTAAATTTAAATAAAAAAAAAAAAAAAAAAAATGTCGTTATCATAAAATATCGGTCATAGAATTGCGATTGTTAAACCCCCACGATTCGGTGATCGGCTGTAACCTTAGTAGCGTATTAGCGTACCCGGCGTTCTCACCGATCACGACGCGTCGCGAGAATTGCAATGTCCGTTCGTCCATAAATCGTTCAGTTATCGACAGGATATAGCGCAGACACGTGTAATATTAATAAAACGTGTTTGTTACCCCGTCGAAAAGAGGCCATTCTGACGTTATAACGTTCAGAATACTCCGTGTTTCGACCCATTGGCTTTGTACTTACTACTTATGCCGGCAATCGCAATTGGCCCGTATTTTATTATTATTATTATTATTATTAATTTTTTTTTTTTGGGGGGGGGGCCTTGACGTCCCGTAATATTGATTATGTGTACTCGGTATATTTACTTTGAAATGGCCGAGTTTTTTTTTTTTTTGGCGGGGGGGATTGCGCCTATCTATACACCGCCATTATCGTATATTTATACAGGCCGAACGCATTTCGGTTTTTAAACACAAACGCTTTTGTACCCCGTTCGCCGTCACGACGTTTTCCGGATCGTAAGTATACAATTCGTCGACGGAAAAAAATAAAATATATCGATGTATCATATTGTACTATTGTTATTATTATTATTATTACTATTGTTACGCTTGTGGTGTTTGCTCAGCGGAGATCGGGCGAATAAACGACGCGGAATCGAGAGCCGGATGGGCGAGGACCGCGAATTGCGTTACACGAGAAGACCGCGAACGCTTGTCTTGAAATAATGATAATTATTATTGTTGTAAATATGCCTGACGCGGAAATAGCGCCTTATAAAAAAAAAAAAAAAAAAAAACCAAAAAAAGAGCTAGCTGCTAAAAAAACACACATACTATACATACATAGCTATACTAACCGGTACGTATCCGTTTTTTTTTTTTTTGTTCGACAGGTTCGACGTCGGATTTACACGGTCGGTGTCGCCCGTCGTTGTCGTAGTCGTATTATTCAAATTGTTCTACCGAATGCCATCGGGGCTTTAAATTTTAAATTTGAATTTTTGTGTTTGACGCCGCGAATAACAAAAAAACAAAACTACTACGGGCGACCGGCACGTCGAGTTTCATCGGACGTCGGACAGATCGCGCACTGCTTTTAAAAATAATAATATTTTATAAATAGAAGGCGATTCGCGACGACTAAATATTTTAATCGTACTCGTAGTGCTACGGGGTTGTGATATAATAATATTTGTTCGTTTTGTGGATACATTATTCGGATTGGTCTTCCGTGCCTCGATTATGTCAGAAAAAAACGTTGCCCGTCCCGGTGGCCCGTACGTTCTCGGTTAGGTTAAAATTTAATCTGACCTACCCTCACCCGACTTGATTACATGTCTTTACGGTTTACTTTGTATCACAATTACATTTTTTCAGTACGGTGTGTGCACGTGCGTAGTGCATCACCTTTGATCTCAAATTTGTCGTACAAATACCCTAAATTTGTTGAACTTGTTTGATGGACCCACAAATATATACTATCTAACTAGATGCCCGACTCGAGGATCATACACGAAGTCGGCCGTCGTACCGTAGGTTTGGCGATGTTTAACAAGCTAGTGTTATCATAATTTTATTGATAACTACTGATAACGATTTTTAAATTGAACGATATGGAGTGTATTTGAAACTGCGTTTTTCAGTTTATCATTACGTTATCGCAATAATATTGATTATAGATTGTAAACATTGCACGACCTAATTGTCTTCCGAAACCCATGCACGGTAGAATATATAGAGTCGGGAATCTAGTTACATTACAGTATCAGTGGCGTGGTCAGGGATTTTCAACGAGAGGGAATGCAGCAAACAAGAATCGCGAATAAATCGTTAAACCGTCGTCTCTAACGAACTCGATTATGAGAATAATTGGTAATTTAAAAGCTTGACCCCGAAAAAAGTCAATTTCCACGCAATATATCGAACTTTTTCTCGCGACTCGACTCGACTCGGTATATTTATACGCGCTTCGACACACTCGTATTTTTTTTTTTTTTTGTATTCTCAATCTAACGGGAGGAGATATATCCCCTAACTACCCCACCCCGCCGCCGTATAGTAGGTGTACATCTGTAGACGGACTCCTTTGGTATGGAGATGAGCACTACCACCTGCGAACAACGTCTGCGTACGCCTATACAAACCACTGTCAACCCCGTCTCGTTAAAACACCCTGGACCTCAATAAGACGATAGCCGTCACGCTACCGGGATTCGATTCTCGAAAAAAACAAATAAAATAATAATAATAATGAAAAAAAAAAAAAAAAACAACCGGATTTCGGACCCGCCGCATTTTTTTCCACGGTGTAAATGTATCCGCGAAACGAACACTGTACTACCCCGCATGCCTTTTGTCGCCGTTTCAATTACGCGTTCTTCAATCTACTAACGTGTGCATTTTTGTTTTGTCCCCCCGGCATTTAGAACCGCGAACCCGTTCCGCTGGACGACCACTTCCAGACGGCCGCGGCCAGTTATTACGCGCCGTACGCTCCGTACGTCGTCCCGCACCGCCAGCCGTCGTCGTCGGCCAGCCTGTACTACGGCCGACCGCCCGGGCCCGGCCACTACCCCGGCGGCGGCGGCCGCCCGTACCGGCCGACGGCGCCCATCAGCCTGCACGGCGACACGCTGGTCAACCAGCTGGTGGCCGCCCAACAGCAGGCGTCCGGCGCCAACGCGGTGCCGCCGCCCGACGTGGAGATCATCGACGTCAACAAAAAGCCGCTGCGACCGGTGTCCGGCGCCCAGTATTACTACTACGACAACAGCGGCGGCGGCGGCGGCGGCGGCAAATTCGCCGGCCGTAAAAACTAAACGTCCGGGGCCGGGCGCTGCGGCTGCTACGCGTGACCCGTGGAAACGTGACCGCGGCCGCGGTATACGGTATATTGAATTACCACACTGCCGCCGTCGGTAAACCTCGCCGTCAGGGATAGGATTTATAATGTGCGATAAGAATTTAAAAAAAAAAAAAAAAAAAAAACGTCCGATATGTATTTTTAACAAACGATAATTGTGTTTAGATTTGGGTTTTATTATTATTATTATTTTTTTTTAACGCTTATTTGTATACGAAATAATGTCGTAGTATAGTCGAAATCGTTTTGTTACACAGACGGGTGAATAATACAGGGATTCAATACTGCGGTAAACCGGTTTTACTTCAACGGTTTCTCTCGATTCCGGTTCGCTCGCGCTGAATTTACCACCGGAAAATAGTAAAATAAATTATTCCTCCAACAAATTCTCAAAAAAAAAAAAAAAAAAAAAAAACTCCAAATATGTAAAAACAACAATATTCTTTCCGGAAAAATCGGGCATTCCGACAACACCAATAATATTAACAGTTCTATGCGCTAAACAGTGGGGACACGACGTTAACGGCCCCCGTTCATTTGGACTAAAGGATGCGCACAGGCCCCCGCAATCGTACGTACAGAAAATTTTAACCCTACACGCGCGTATGATTTGAATTATTAGATTTCCGCTCGTCTCGTCTCTCGTTTTTCGTAAATATAAATATTAATATTGTCGCACCCGGTTCGATTTATCCTATTGTAATTTTCGCGTGTCCGCGCGACGTCGTCGGTTTTCGCTATTGTTTACGGTACTCGTATGAATGATAACGTTATCGTATTCATTACGGCGCGTTCACATGGGCGACGCGAGGCTCCGACGCTTCCGGGCCCCGCCCCCCCGAATTCGCGTTTCGTCCGCTCGATTTCCAACTGTCCCAACTCCAAGACGGCGACCGTCCACTGGATTAGTACCGCGTTACTAAACGTTTCCCACGGAAAAATGTCTCGCTCGAAAACGCCTGGATTTCATAACACGGAGATCCGATGGCTTTTTTTTCAAATTCGGTTTGATCAGTTGTTTTCATTGTTCAAACGCGATAATCGCATTTCAGGAGTAACGATAATTTCGATAATCGGGCAGACTGTTCGACTTTAGAGCCTCTCTCTTGTGTAAACTTCCAGTATCTAGTTACATTACTGTTTTATCGATTTTTTTTTTTTTTTTTTTTTTTTTTTTATATGCTTCTCGGTCCCGTTACGACGATCTGATCTCATTGCCCGGGCGCTGCACTCACTGCACCCATCAGGCTCGTCGATTTTAATACGATTACGTCGTCGTTGACCGAAACTCATTAGTCGATAAAAAAAAAAAAAAAAATGTTTTTTTCCGTACAATGATCCGTGACAAAACCCGAGTACAATAATTATTAACGTGTATTTAGTTTTATTCGGGGATTCGATGGCTGGTTTAAAACGCGAACGATTTTTCGAAAATATCTTTTCAATTTTACCGACGACGACGAAAGTGGAACGGTTTGTTGTTTTAGGATAAACGGAACTGCCGTATGGTTATTATTCCTATAAAATCAAAATAAAAAAAGAAGGGGGGCGGGTTTAGAGGTAGTTGACATATTTGGTTTTTTTTTTTTTTTTTTCTAATATACTCATAACGAATCCGCGCGATTATCACAGGACCGCGTTATTATTAATAGTCGCTACGGTGATGTGGTTTCGCTCAGCTACGAACACGGCGCAGGCATTATTATAGGCATGTTCGCCCCGAGTCGAAATTGTATGTAAACATACACGCGTACACGCGTTGCTTAGAATAACTTTGGTTTTTTTTTTTTTTTGTGTCGGCCGTCAGTTAACGAATCAGAAACATCAGACGACATTAGGTCGAGGTTAAGTATACTATAATATCTTAAATTCAGGTACGTTACTATGTAGTATAATCGTTTGTTTTAATTTTTTTTTTTTTTTTTTTTTACGGTTTTCGCTCCCGACGTGTACTAAGTCCTATTTGTTTTTATACGATTATTATTAATAATTTATTATTTATGTTTCTAAAATAAAAACATATAATATACCAGTGTAATTGTTATTGTACCCACGTATTGTTTTTATACGTTCTCCTTTGATCTATAAACGGCTGTTATACACGATAGCACTGTTAGTACTGATAGTACTGTTATCGACGGGTTTTGTGCGATTTAAGTTCGTCGTGAGTCTTTTCGAGAGGGGGAGGGAAGGCCCGTATGATTTAAGGCCGTAAACCTCCGCGAACGCTCTACTGTACGACGGTATCGCGATCGTGCGTTTTATAATAAAATTATAAATACATTTACTGTGTTCCGCGCGGTCTGTGTGTTCATGTTGATTGGATTTGCCGAAGAAAATTTTAGCTCGTGATATTCTATGAAATAGAATATTATGCTGTGCCGTAAAAACGTATTATGAAATTTGCATTACATTTTTTCTTCAGCTTGAAAACAGAAACCGGTAAAAAAAAAAAAAAACAATAACTTATGATCCAGGCATTCTCAACGGTTCTCGCAAATGTAAATAAGATCCACAAACGACCTCAGCGCGTATATTGCCATTTCTGTCCCACCATAGACTCAATTAATGCTCGTTTTTTTCCTCTCTTGGTATCGAATTTTTCCTCATGAATGCTCTTTCAGCGAATAATATTTGTGTATAATTAGGCACGTTCATAGATTTCTATTTCAGTCAGGTCTTTAAATTTAATTGTGTGAACTTTACCTATTTACCTTCCAACTTTAGTCAATTTGAGAACGTTTTTGTCTAAAATAATTGTTGAGATATTATAATAATCTATGTTTAAGTCACATTAACAAAAAAAAAAAAAAAAAAAAAAAAAAAAAGAACTAAAACTAAATTGATATCGATGATAAACTATCAGAAAACCTATAATATGCTATATGAAAAACAAATTATCATTTTTATATTTTTTATCGAAAACTCAAATAATCAGGTACTAATTATTTTATCAGCTCGTATTTATAAATGTTGAACAATTATTTTGTTATTCTCGATTTGTTGAGATATTATTAAGATAATTCCTGTAAACTTTATCAAAAATAGCGGTACGCATTGAAAATGTATAAAACCAAAACATTCTGAAAAAATAAATAAATATTCTAAACTAGATAAAACAAAACGTTAACAAACTTGTCTACCGTTCTACCGTCCACCAACAATAATGTACAAAAGCGTAATACAGGTGTGCGCTACTCATGTCTAATGATTTCCGTGGTCTACCTAATAATAAATAAAAAATATACTATATACATAAGTACAGGTGAGTGGTTCGTTTCGTGTACAATGCATATTTGATAATGTTTAAAGAGCAAATTATATTGCCGATCTTCCACACGGGCCTTCTGTATATTATTTATTGTTCAGTATAATGTATATAAAAGTAACATAAAGAAAAAAGGCGGACTTACTTGGCACGATGGGTGAGCCGCTGTTGTAGGTCAGAAGTTGTGAAGGTTTTCGGAGAGAAGTTTCTTTTATATAGGATACATGTACGTGCGTTTTCCCGTTTTTCTAAGTTTTTTTTTCGGTTTTTTTCCAACAATGATAAAAACTGTTCGGAAAGTCAAAAAAAAAAAAAAAACGATCTCATTAAAGTACCCGAAAGATACGATTTCAGAAAAAAATGCTACACTTGATACATTGATGAAAGATTTCTGGTGGAAAATTTGGTCGAAGAAAAAAAAAATAAACATTATTGTAAAACCAATATATTCATCGCTACGCTCCGAATCGTGTAGATACACTTCGAGTAAAATATTATAATCAAACGAAATACGTACTTTTTTAAATTTTATTTTTAATCTTCAGGTTAGTTAATTTTCCACGCCTCCCTATTGTATTGCTTAAGTTTTTTAGACCCTTGTCCACATTTTATTTTATTCGTTTATCGTGATTTGGGTCGTGCATTTTGCCTACGGCATTCCTCTCCCAGTGTACCCTTCAACATCTTCATTTTTTGTCTGTATAGTCGTCTTTTGTATTTTCGTGTGCCCTATCATCTTAATATTTTCTCCGGATTGAATACATTTCCATAGCTGTCGGTTTTCTTGTATCGTGTCTAATACGTTTCCGTTTGTAACCCTATCGGTCCAGTTGAAGGGGAAGGGGCGAGCATTTTTCTCGAAACACCGTACTTCAAAGGCCAACAGTTTATATTTCCATCGAGTATTTTGACAAAAAAAATTATATATACACATATTTAACACATCTAGGGATCGAATTATTTACGTCAATGGATCGAACCGAATCCTGCAACGCAAAAAGGTCGCGACGCGTAGGATGTTTCGAACTGAACCACCGATTAACAACGAGCTATACATAGGAGCGTTTTCAAAGCAAAATATGACACGTTCTACTACACCCACTACGGTTTTACTACTACGTCACCCCGGTCGCGACCCTTTTCATTGTCTGTTTATGCGCATTAATATAACAATAAAAAAAAAAAAAGAAAAGTAATTTTTCGCCGTTGACACAAAAAATGCGCGTCTGTACCGCTTTTCAATAGGTATGATACGTGTGCATAATAATAATATAGTCGTGTGTTAATGAAATTCCCAGTACATTATCGTTTTTCTACCCTTTACGCGGACATAAAAAACAGAGGTGGGTACAAGGGAATAATAATAATTTCGCGCGAGCGCTCGCGCGAAAATAATGTTTACAAAACTTCGCAGTCGTGTCATCTCGGCCGGGACGATTGAGTTCGCGTCAGTGTTTTTTGTTTATTACAAATAAATTAAAATATAGGTACGACGTATCATTTTTTTTTTTTTTCACTCGTTCGTTTTAAAATTACATTTCGCGAAAGAAACGCGAGTTTTTTCGGATATAGATACGCGCACGTGTCGTAGAATTAAAAATATAATTTTTTTTTTTAATTCCTGAGAATATTTCTGATTCTTATTACAATCATAAAGCCGTATAGTTTTCGCCGATTTGTTTTAAATGCAGGTACCGTTTCAATAAATGATCAACTAACGACTAAACATGCAAATGCGCTAATAAAATAATGTTATGCGCACAATACGACGCGTGCTACAGACTTGGAACAAACGATGACACGCTGTACGAGAAACGATCCGGTTAACAAACGATGACACGCGGTACGAGAAACGATCCGGTTAAAATAGGATTGTTTTTTTTTTTTTGTTTGTCGCGGTCCATTGCGGGCCATCGGCTGTTGTGTCCGGAAATGATAAAGATCTGCGTAATGATAACAATTCGAAAACCGAAAATGTACTGCCAACCGTTGCCAACGAAATTACCCTACAATATCACAATATAGATGTTAAAATATAATTTTTTACATTTCATAAGATAACAACAACGTGAGCACTTAAACATTAGTATTCGATTTGAAAATACAAGACCCCGTCGGCTGTTGGGCGGAAATAAATCGCATACAGTGGAGGTGCATTGCGCTGGCATCCGCAGCTTGGAAAATGTACTCGAAACCGGCACCAACATTTGTTGTATAATCTGTACACATTTGTAATAATATTTCCAAAATTTGCACAACCAATCAAACCGGGGAAAATCGATTTTTCAACCTGCGGATGCCGGCGTAACGTACCTATACAGCGGGAGTTTGGCAGAGAAGTTTAATGATTATTAATGTGGTCGACCAAAAGAAATTAATTCACGTTTGTTTGAAATTGAGTTGTAAATTTCCGAACTCCCGGGAAAAAAAAAAAAATGTCCATTAAAATATTAAAATTATCTATGGTACCGTAATGCAAGTACGTAATAATGTAATCAAGGTGCGTAGATCAGAACAGAATGGACCCATCGCACACAAGTTATAACTGAACAGCTAGTGTGCACCAATATATTAATAAAAAAAAAAAACCGTTTTCATAAAAATGTTGGATAAATTTAGGTTGCACGACACGCCTGGCGCCTACGTTTAACGCGGTCGGCTCTTGTCATTTTCGGGCAACCGCCCCCGACCCGGTTATCGCATAGGACGGACCGGTCGCTGTACCGTTTCTTCCAAGACCGGGTGTCGCCGACACCCCGCGTTTATCAATTCGTGTTGTTACCCGACTCGTATTCAGTTTACCATACAGATTTAACGCGCAATCCCTCGAGGGCGCATTAAATATTTTTAATTTATTTTCGTTTAAAACTCTCGAGTCGTGTACTTTTAAATGTACCTACGCGTGTTGTATACAAAACCACTTTATTTGCAATAAAACATAAATAAAGCGAGTTACTCGAACAATTATTTTTCAGACGACACGGCACATTATTACGTATGCCTAGAGCCCGACGCGCGGAGCACATCATATTTATTTACTGCGAATAAACAATATCATTATAATAGTAACAAATTATCATTGTTTTTGCCGTATTTCATTTAATCGTTATACGCATTTCCACGAGATATTGAAAACGAGTATATTTAGTTGGCCGGGTTTGAAAACTATTGATTTTGTTTTTTTAGTAAATCGTCGCATTGCAAGATTCGTGGTTTCTGTTAACAAGAAGTCCGTTCGATCGTTATTTAATGTCGATAACGATGTTGCATATTAAAATGAAAATTTTAAATTCGGACTGTAACTTTTCGGGGTTTTCCGAGTTTTACTTATAGAAGTGTTTTGTTTTTTTTTTTTTTATCGGATAATACTTTTTCGGGAAAAAATAACAATGGTTTTTTTAACGTCACATCCTAAACAAATGCGGATTGGCTTTATTTTTGTTAATTTATGAATAATCTCGACTGGAAGGGAAAACTATAATAACATAGTAATGTATTCGCTATATAACCCGAAGCACCAGGTTTCCGAGCCTCATCCACGATCATTTTTTTTTTTTTTTTATAGCGACGATCTTTCGAATATTGTTAAAAAATCGCATAACAAATATTCTGTTATTCTCGTTTAAATGTCCGTAGACGAAACGAATTCGTGACAAAGCCCTTAGCGTCCGACAGCGAGCTTTCGGAAAACAACGCGTAGCGCTTTGAAACGCACAACTTTAGTTATAACAACATAATCGAATTTAAATTTTAAAAAGTCGTTCCGTAATCGAATTCGAAACGTCTATATTTTACTCAGAGTAATTTGTTTCCATGAAAATTTCGATAATTGTCAGTATAATATATGCACACATTTAATACCCCGGCTGTCGGGGTCCGTCTGCAGCGTAATATATTAACAATTATAATTCAAACTCAACGTTTTTACCGATAGAACGAACGCGGTGAAGACGATAGATGATATATAATAATCGTTAACTCTTTTTATTATTATTATTATTTAAAATAATATCACAGTGAATTACAAAGTATCATTATTTAATTTACCTCGATACGCAATGCTTGTGCCGAGGTAAACGGGTTGGCCGTACAACTTAACTTAATTACAATATTTACGGTAGAAAAAAAACAACAGTAATAAATGTACTCATCTCAGATTTAGGTATCCGACCGCAGTTCGAGTAGCGACCAGTTGACAATAGTGTTTTTTTCCCCTAAATTCACGGTTATTAACGTTAACAGTGTTGTAAATACATTTTTTTCAGATCCAGTGGCATAGCGTTCGAGTTCTCCGGACCTAAACAATCTACATACTTGTTTCCTATACTGTTTTTTTTTTTTTTTTTTTATGCAACTAACACGCGTGTCATACGCTCCGGTTTCCCGTGCATTGTCATTGTCTCGTTTGGCAGTAGGTTTACCTATTTGAAACACAACGGAGAACCGTCTGTACAAACACCTGACCGGTAGAACTTCAGGTTCCTTATAATTTAACGGAGTCGAGCCGCACAAATCGTTTTCCTTTAGACGCGTCCCCGTAGCTCGGTTTCGTTGAGTTCCGAGCGGTTTGACGGCGTCACCGGAACCGCCGGCCCGTACTGATAGGCCGCGCTGAAAGAACGACCGCACGGACGCGCGCGCGAGTACAACACAATGTATTTTTTTATTATCTCGACGTTCCGCAGCCCGATAGTGTATTACATTATTATTATTATTATTATTGTAATAACACAATGCCGGGGCAAAATAATTAATTTTCTTTGGCGAATAGTTGTACGGAGTTATTTTACTCGTGTACAAAACACGATCGCAACAATACTAATAATAATATGAGAGAATCTCCTTCCGCGTTCGCCGTCTTCGCAATGCGCGCGCGACGCACGAGATCGATCGGATCCGAAACCAGCGGTCGCGAACCCGCGGTCAACTCGCGCCGTGGCCGCTCGTCATTTATCCGACGTACACCGGCACGGTTCGCAAGCGGACAATAATAATAAATGCTCATCCGCTCATACCGAAGACCGGATTCAATTGTCGTTGCAACTTTTCCTTGCAACAGAGACAAATCAGATCTGATTAAATTCATAGCCGACACGCGCTAACAACATTCCGCGCGTTCGATTTTATAACGCGATTTTTTTGTTCAATTCACGACGTTTTTGCGATTTTTCTGCGATTCCCCCCGCGTTTTTAAATCATAGGCGCGTATCGTTCGCGTGCAATTTTCCAGAAGCCCGAAGAGCCCGGCGAGCGACAGACGGCTATGTGTACATGGCGGTAATTAAATTCAACGTAGCAGTACAGCGATTCGTGTGCGTTTACCTTAGTTGGTATCCCAGTACCGTATTTCTTCGGTCAGTTCGACCGCACAGCGAGAACGTATTCGACGCAACGCCGAAAATAAAATCAACATTAAATAGTAAAATGTCGAATTCGATAGCTACTTACAATGACAATAAAGAAATATTTTCATCAGATGGAACGGTTGTATATTGTCTCGTGCGTAACAAATGCGTGTCTACTGAAAAACAATATCTATTAGAATCTAATAGATATTTTTTTGATGATCTAATAATTAGACCATCATTCCGAAACAAGGAAGTTTTGTATTTTATGCACATACCGCACGAAATATACTATATATTATTTCGAAAATACGTGTATATTTTTTTTTAGTTCAACAAATACATGCGTTATAAAGGAATAAAGAAAATTGCTTTTTATTACATCTCAAAATGCAAAAAATACAAAAATGTATTTTTTTGAAGATTTATGCAATGCATTTGTTGCTGCAAATATTCCTTTACATAAGCTGGGCAGTCATGTGTTAAAATCATTTTCGGAAAAGCAAATCAATGGCAAATCAATTCCGGACGAAAGCATTTTAAGAACAAATTGCATACCAAATATTTATAAAAGCGTTATGGACCAAATAATTAGTGATATTGGAAATAATTACGTTTACATAATTGTTGACGAAACAACCGATCCAAGAGGGTGGTATTAATTATTTTTTTAGTTTCTCATATAATAAAATATACTATTTTCGTTTAGGTTTGGCTATTGCAAATTTATTAATTGGTAAATTAGACGGGACGCCTAGTAAATCATATTTAGTTGCATGTAAATAACTAGAATCCACCAATTATGAAACTTATTTGTCAGTTTATTAACTCCTCGTTAAAAATATTTCCTGGTGTTGACCAAAAAGTATTACTTTTTATTAGTGACGCCGGTACTTATATGATCAAAGCAGCAAAAACATTAAAAATATTTTTCCCGAAATCAATTCACATTACATGTATGGCGCGCGCAGTCAATAGAGTTCTAGAGAAAATTCGGGAATTGTAACCCGACATTAATAAATCGATTAACAATGGTAATACATTAAGTACCTATTTAAAATTTAAATACATGTGTAACTTATTTTCGATTATTTCAGGAAAAAAAACTTTCTTAAAAGCACCATCGAGAATAAATAAATACAGAAAAGAAATGCGGGGTTTACCTTTACCATCCGAATATATTATTACAAAATGGGCAACATGGTTAAACGCTGCACTTTTCTATGCAAATAATTTTATAGAGTTTGAAAACGTGATTTAAAGTTTACCAGATGATGCTACAAGTGTCGAAAAGATGAAACAGCTAGTTCGAAATAACGCAGTCAAATGTGGTTTAGCATTCGTAAAATTACACTTACCGGAGTTACCCATATATATATATACAGATAAAACTCTTTGCGTTTGATAATTGGTCAATTCACTCTAATTTTTCCTGCACAAAATCGGATGTACTCAACGAAAATTTGACATTATACAATTTTCGACATAAACCGTATAACAAAAAATATTTGTATAGGTACCATCGTGTAAATTACAATTGTTAATTTTTTTTCTCTACTCAATAATGTTGTCGTACACGCAAGATTATCTCTTAGTCGTATACGGCAACAATACACAAAACTAGGTCAAGATCTTCGGTTATTGATGTCGCAACACGTCAACAATTTTACTCTATAGAACTCAGTAGCTGGCTTTAGTGATCGAAAGGCCAAGAGAATGTTACTCCTTGTGCGCAGCGGAGTTCTAAAACCCATTTCCTTAACCCAGCTCTTGGTAGTTCTATATTTCAACAGCTGCAGCTCGTAGTTGAGTATTTAGATAATAATACGTCCGATAAGTACTATGGAGCGCTAGGTAACCGAGTGAAACCGAGTTTATATTTAAACACATAAAAAAATTAAACACAAACGAGTTTTCCAAAATATAACACAATATTTTATTTAACTGGCTTGGCTCGTTCTCCGAGTTTCCCATCCGAAAGTCCGGCGAAGAATAATTTTCATAACAATTCATTTTTTTTTTTTTTTTTACTTACAAAGTAATTATAATTATTGTTACATGATAATTAAAGTTTAAAATAAAAATAAAATACCTAACACCTTTAAGCACATGCTTGTGTTGGTGGTAGACAGCTAAAATAACATATAATATGAACAATTTTATTATAAAACATGAAAAAACATACAATAATCTAAAAATAAATATAAAGTCATTACTAATGTACAATAAAACTTCCATGTAACGGTCACCGAAGGGACCGAAAATAATGATCGTTCTTTAGAGGTGCCCTATAGAGATAGCACTTGACGGAACAAAAAAAAATGACCGTTAACGGAAGTTTTACTGTATAGCAATTATTACCGATATACAATATTTATTATACTATTGGAATATTGTCTGAAATAGTGATAAGTAAATTATGCGCTTATAATCAGAATTGGCAGAAACGACCGTAATTTATAAAAGCATAAACGCATACGCATATAAAATAAATGCATTAGCCTGCGACAGTAGCGCGTTGCCTTCGTCAGAATCTAAAATTGACTAACTCCGGGTTTAATAAATTTTAGATTTGGACCGTAGCGAGGAATGTATTAATTTTACAATGAACTAATTTTGGTTCAATAGGCATTTTTATTTTTCGAGTGTTTTAACGTAATTTGTAGATACTCTGTGGATAAAATTATTAGACTTAAGTCGTGTTTTTTGGTAAAAAAAAAATAAAAAAAGGACATACATACTTCGAACGTGGGCGCAATCACTGTTATATATGGTAAGTTTGGAAGTTAGGCAACAAATGGGAAATTAATGTACTCGTATATCTGTAAGCAACGATAAATCATTGCTAACGAAAAAACGATTTTGAACCAAGTTCAGTTGATAATGTTGCTTTGTCAACAATACTATGTATGGTATTATATCATATTGTGGTAAAATGATTTAAACAATGTGCGTTTCCGTGACTACAAAAATTGTTTAAAAAATATTAAAATAAAAACTTAATAATAACAAAAAATAAATAAAAACGGTTGCTAATGACAACCTTCTTTTTAATCTTTTAATCTTTTAAACCTAAAGACCGAAGTTTTCTCCATTATCTCGAATATTAATGAGAATTTCAAAAAATGACCTCTTTAAAGTACCATCCAGAGAAAATTTCCTTTCAGAAAAGGTGCTATATTTAATAATCGTGGTAGGCTTTCTGGTAGAAAAAGTGGCTGCATAAAAAAAAAAAATTAACATCATTGTAAAACCAATACATTTCTCGTTCCACTCAGAATCTAAAATAAGTTTAACATAGTCATTTTTGTTTATATGAATTCTTATATCAAATTTTGGCGAAAATCGTAAATATTACGTCTTTCAAAACGTGTAAAACCGTACTTTGCTCCGAATCGTTTTTCGTTAGCAATAATTTATCGTTTCTGACGGATATAAAGTATATCACTTAATATATCATTCTAGATTACTGCACACAACAGTGCCACTGGCACATTAGACCCCAATATCAACACTTCTTTTTATCTACGACTGAGTTGTACCAATTAATAGCTATACCGTAATGAAATAGTAATCGTTAATACGTGGCTATTGGTTTGTAGAAAATACCATTTCGTTTAGATTCTGAGTTTAGCGACGAGTGTATTGGTTTTACAAAAATGTTTATTTTTTTTTATATGAACACTTTTTCTACCAGAAAGCTTACTCCGATTATCAAGTTTAACAACTTTCTAAAAGGTTATTTTCTCTGGGCGACATTTTAAATAGGTAATTTTTTGAAAGTCTCATTAATATTCGAGATAATGAGTAATTCTTAATCTTAAGGTTAAAAACAATTTAAAATATAAAAACAAGGTTGCAACCGTTTTTATTAATTTTTTGTTATTTTAATCTGTTTTGAACAATCATTGTTGACACGGAAACGCACGTTGTTGTCATCATTTTACCATAATGTGACATATATATATATATATATTGTTGACAAAGCAACATTATCAACTGAACTTCATTCATAATCGTTTTTTCGTTAGCAATGGTTTATCGTTGCTTACAGATATACATTATTAAATTATCGTCTGTATCTTACCTTCCCCACTTTCCGCCTACATCAGTACCTGCACCCACGTGCGATGTATGTCCGTCTTTTTTTATTATTATGAAATTAACGACATTAACGATAAAATTGTAAAGGAAAAAAAAATAATCGACTTAAATCACAAATTTACTCAAACTTTAAAAACATCTATTAACTCAAGTTAGTTAACTGACGCAATGACTAATACTCTAAATTCGTTAATTATTTTTCAACCGTTTTAAATTTAACGAGTTAATAGTCTTCAATAACTTGCCCTATATTACCTTTAATATTGAATTACATTACACCGGAGTAAAGGTATACGTATAATATCTATATGTATATACGAGCACATTAATTCAATGCTGCTCTGGTCGTGTGCATAATATTGTTTTCGACATATAACACGATATCGATTGTGCCCTTCGGGCACCGTACCGCTAAAACATTGTTTCCAGAAGCAAGATTGTCTGTGTGTGAAACGTATTTCTAAAACGATATAATATTGTATTATTATTATTACTATTATTGCCTTCAGCCGACCGCAGAATATCCGATATTAGGTATTATAATCAAGGCTTGAATTCGAAAAGCCAATTTCGGTTTCGGTTTTGATTGATAATACCACGGATTATCTTAAACCAGATGGTGCACACCCGGGCAGAACAAAGGATTGCACTAAAACATAAACAAATCGAATCTACCCCGGAATCAGTGTCGACGCATTACAAGAAAAAAAAAATTGAATTTACCTGCCGACGGTTTAAAATGGTATTCAATAATGTTATCCGAGTTCGGCAAAAAGAAATTTACAGTACCCGTCAAAATGATATTCAGTGATGTTCGGGTCCGTAGAGCTAAGGTGTAAACAGTGTAGACTGCAGCCTACACAATCACCGATTCGGGGGCACCGCATACTGCCCCGGCGGTATTTTGATTAAAATATCCGAAATCCGAAACAGTGAATTAAAGCCGGTATCACACTGCATCGACGCGTTTTGTCGCGCGGTCTTTGGTTATTATCGACAAACGCGTTTCTATTTTTCAATTGTTTCAATTCCGTATAACCTGTCGCACGCTGGGCTCCGGGTGTACAGCCGCAGGGCGCAGACCGCGATAAACGTGCGGGTTCAGCGGGCGGACATAATAAGTGGCGAGGCTAGTTATCACGAGTGTTTAACTTATTTCCTTTTTCGAACACAATTAAAATGGACGTCCTAAAGTCGCCCAGTGTGGCCGCTAACACTGTTTTAGCATTTACCGTACATTTGGATAAACTGTTGTGGATGAAATGACTATTCTAAATTTGGAAATAATTGCGCGTTTATAATTTAAGGTACAATTACAACAACAATTTGAAACTGCTCGAGCGGGCGGGCTTTTTCCGTTAAAAGAGTAAAAACCTATTCGAGGTGAACCACGAAGGAGGAAAGACTGAATGCACTTATGTAGTATTTAACATTGGAGAAGAATTGGTCGAAAAATTGGATATTAATGATACAATTAACACACTTGACCATCGAAATGCAAGACAAACAAAAACACTTACGGATAATGGTTTATGTTAACATTACTTTTGGATTCCGAACGAAACGAAGAATGTATTGGTTTCACAACGGTGTTTATTTTTTTAATTTTATTATGCTGTGTACACATTTCTACCAGAAATCTTGCTCCGATGCATCAAGTATAACACTTTTTCTGCGAGAAAATGTTTACTATTTGATACGTTAGGAAGATTAATTTTTTGATTTTCTAAGCGGTTTTCATAACAATCAGGATGAGCCTAGAAAAAAACGGGAAAATTTACGAAATATATTGTTTTAAATTTTGTTTTTTGTTGTGATTCATTTGGACAGAAGACTTGATTTTTTTAAACGTGGTAAAATTTTGAAAATATTTTAGTCATTTTTGAGCTATTTATAGATATTTTAATTTTGCGAGTTTTTGAAAAATCTGTTAGACCAAACAGTAATTTTTGTTAACAAAAAATTAATTGAGTATAATACAGACGTTTTTTATACGAATTTCAGTATCAAATTTTGACGAACATTGTGATTTTACGACCTTTCAACAGACGTATAAACGAACTCAGTTCAGCATTTTTTCTCGTTCGTAAAAATTAACCATTGTGTACAGATATACATTAAATTTCCCTCTATATTTTACCCTCTTAATTTCTCACCAACAACAGCAGCCTAAACATCGTGCGAAATATGTCATTGATATGTTTTCACCTGATTTTATATAATTTATTCAATATGGGTTATGGTCAATAAACACAAAACATTATTTCATTATTTATACAAGTTGAGTAACGGTAGACTATTAATTGAAAACTTAAAAAAAATGTGTACAATATATTTTCAAATATTAACAAAATGCTAGTAGAACAGGAGTGCCAATTTTTTTTACAGCCTACGGGCACTATAGATCTTAATACGGATGATGCTATTCTGCGAAAATATTGCTAAAGGTACGATTTCCTAGACGTGATCACTCGCTGTGACATTGCCAAACTATAGCCGTATTCTGCAGTATCCGTGAATACGTTTGTATTTTTATGTTTAAAATTAGATTTAGATATTAGTGCATTTAAAAGTATTTTAAAAAGAAAAAATGGTAGAGGTGTTTTAAACGAATTCTCTTTCTAACGGCTTAATAAATACGATTTTTCAACACTACGGAAATAATAAATTGACAAAAAGTGATTTTTTTAATAATTGTACTTGGAATTTTTTTTTTTTTTTTTTTTTTAAATACTGTTTGTTAATCATTTTCGTATAGTGTTGGAACAATGTAAACCCGTTCCCTGGTGGTAATAACATACGACAGCAGTAAAATATTAGATTCGTCGGACTTGAATGAAATAATTGAATTTGCGAAATATCGTTATTGCGTAACCACGTCAAATACGATCGAAAATACAACGCTTGTAAAAAATAAAACAAAAACCCCGATTGTTTCACATAGAAATATTATTATATTATACACGAGATGAAAACGTGTGCGGATTACCAAATACCCATTTACAAACAATAATTATATTCTATCGCGTTATTTGATTATTATTATTTTTTTTTTTTCTAGCATTTCAGATTATCGATTTTACGTTCAAGTTGTTACTGAAACGACACCGTGACGGTTATTAAAGGTGCCGGGCACCGCGTGTGACGCCATAACAGTGCATTTGTTACAATTTTAAAACGAATCTTTGAACTGTCACGCCGTTAAACGGCCGCTGTAACCGCGTCGAGTTTCACGCATGCCCGCAGTCAGTATGGTTAGCAAATATTCGTTAATAATATTTAAACAGACGTTTCGGTTATCGGCGTTGTCATTTTACTGACGTAGTAATCGATTTGCAATCAAGTCGGGAATTTTTTTTTTTTTTTTTGTTGGTTTTCCACCGGCAACGGTCTAAATCCGTTTTAACGAGCAAACGTTAGATGTGTTGTGTACTCAATATTATTGATTAGAACGATATACAAGTATAAGTACGACGGATACGCTATTGTATATAATTCACACCTACATTCAGGTTGAAAATAAAAACGGCTTGTAACGGTTACCGAATTGTGTTTCGCGACCCGACGATTCCATATGCATAGGATTTTATTAGCACATTTTCGGAATTATGCATTTTTATGCGTTTTCACCGCGTTATTTGTACGCAAATTAACGAATACAAACAAACCGTTCGAGTTTATTTGTAATGAAATAATCTTTATAGTAACTACACCGGAGTTTTAGGCAAAATATTATACGGTTATTAGATACGTACGTGTTTTCTTAGAGAATATTTTACGGGGCTTATTTCGGCAATTTATTTTAAGGCATAATCGCACATACATTTTTCACCGCCCTCAATATTCGTATAACACTGAAATTACGTTGATTAATATTTTATTATATTGTGCGCTACGCAATTCCGTACTGCGGGAATTCTCGTATACAGGGAGAGGAAACGAGAGAGAAAAATACAGTAGTATCAGCAGTGTGGGTGTACTAATCATTTAAGAGTAAAGTCGAAAAGAAGGAATCTCCTCCTTACTTTATATCTATAAAGTACTTTAATTGATATCTCTACGTAACGATTAACCGTTACTGTTAAAAAACGATTCGGAACATTATTAGTCGTATTTTTGATTCTGAGTGAAGCGATCCGGGTGTGTGTTTGTGTGAAAACAACGTTTAGATTAGAAATCTTAATTTAATCAAAAATTGTGTGGAATTTTTTTAACCAGTCGATGCATAGAGGGAATTTTTTTTTTTTGATTATTATTTTAGTGTTCTTAATAAATCACAAAAATCGAGAATTTATTATGTGGATTTTGAAAAATACAACTAATAATACCTCGTTCAGAATCGTTTTTCGTCAACAATGTTGCAGATATCGCGTACATATACAAATTGAATAACTCTAAACGTTCCGTCTTCAAATTTCCCTCTCCTCTCCTAAAACTGTAACACGCCCACCGGCGTTAGTATTATAACTTTTTCTCTTGTCGAATGTAACGTGCAGAAATCAACGAAAATTCAATAAGTAAATTGTCAATTTTTCGCGTTTATTTCGAAAAACGACAAGGCGAGTAGAAAAAAAAATCACTTCCTCGACGTGCCCCAACTGGATTCAAAACTCTGCGCGTACGCTCCTATAAGGTTTTTTATTGATCGGAGCGGGATCGCCAGTGGAAAAGCGGTTTACGAACGCTATAAAAAAAAAAAACGAAAAACAAAAAACGCATCATACCGAAACCAATAAGTCCGTCGCGCCGCTCAGAATCTGTAAAACAAACAATAATCGAGACGACATTATTGTATTTAATTTACGGTTTTCATTATTTCTTCCGCGTCCATACGCCCGCCGCATCCGTTATATAGAAAACGGGATTTTCGGGCGAAATAAAATACACCGCGGATCGAGCACGGGCGTACATTATACGTGCGTAGGTATATAACGCCGTCGGAATTTTCACGGTGTTTTATCGAATCTCGCGTGCGACGCGCGTTGTGATTTTGCGAAACGTCTCCGAAAACCTTGTTAGTATGTATTGGTTTACTCTCGTGTAAGTCATCGCAGAATGAACATTCGCGGAATAGCCGAATAGACGAATTTGCCGCCACCGTTGCGGATTTCGGATTCGAGTCACGCGCCCCGCGAAAGACAACTCAGCAGACTTAATATATATATATAAAATGTATACATATACACACACACACGCACACACGCACGCACGCACGCACGCACGCACGCACACACGCACAAACGTACGCATATATATGTATGTACGTATGTACGTGTATAATCTCGGGGCAATAATCCGGTTAAACTAACAGAAAACTATTCGTTTCCCTCGCGCGACGCGTTCGACCCGTCACGCGGCCCCGCGGCGGCTCCGACGACCGGCGGCCGAACAGGTTCGCTGACGGTCGGCGTTTCGCCGGGGCCCGTTAAAGTTTTCCCGACGCGACAGAAATCAATTCGGTCTTAGATAAACGCACGTTAAACTATAACGCGCGTGCCGGTCGAAAACACCGACACGCCGGAATACGGCTCGTTACAACACCGGCCTTCTGGTGACGTGCGTAATCGCGCGGCGAAAATAACCGCCGTCGTTCGGGGAGCCCGGGAGAAACGAGAAATCACGTCGAGTTCTCGGCGCGCACACTCGTGTCGGTTTCACGTTGACCCGTGCGCGTGTCGCCGTCGAACTCCGTTTTCGTGCCACGCACATTGCGCCGGTTATTTAAATCGGGAACGGTACACGTCTGCCGTACAATTTTCGTTTAGCCAATCTGTTTCGCACGGATACGTTGCTCGTCGCAATTCGATTTTCGTTTTGGTGTTTTCCGAGTAATTCGGTTAATCGTATAACAGTACCGATCCGAACGCTTGTATTAGTTGCTTGTAATTCTAGGCGCGGTAGAGTTTTTAAAAGAATTCTAAAGTTGTTTGAATTGTTAATAACTGAATTTGACATTTGCGATGGGTTTTTTTTTTTTCGTTCAAAGCGAATTCGTTCAAAACGTTATATTCTATTTTTATCGTTGTTTTAAGTTCAAATTAATGTTGAAATCCGTTAAAAACACAAACGATAATTATAATTGATAATCCCGTAGTTACAAATTAATAAAATTAATTCGATTAAAAATCTATTGACAGATATTTTAACCGAAATCCGCTCAGAACTGTTTTTGGTTCACAATGATTTATCGTTGCGCGGTGCACACACAGTATGTAAACTAAATCATTACCTACCTTACATGTCCTTAATTCTCAACTCTCCACATAGAACAGTGCCGTACCCGTGGACGACAAATAAAAGTATCGATGTTTTTATTTGAATTCGATATCAAATCAAAATATCGATACCATCTTAATATCGAAAGAAATTATCTCGTGTTTTGCTCATATCGATATAAAATATTGAAAATCGTAAAACAAAAATAAGTTATAAGCGATTCTGATCGGAGACCCGGTGACGATTCAGATTTACCTTAACCGTAATGACTTACCAGTGGCTATTAAATTGTCATTTTTTGTAAATTCAACTCAAGCTTTACACCCCGGAGGACTCGTGATTGCTTCAAAGTGTAAACAAATTTATCGTCAATCTTAAAAAATATGTCTATACGCAGGAAATTACAATAAACAACAAAAAAAAAAAAAAAAGAAGAATACGGAATTACTTCACTCGGTGGGTGGGCCACTATCGTAAATGAGTAGCGGGGAAGGTGGGGTATAAAGGGGAATTTAATGTATATCTGTACACAATGATCGATCTTTGCTAACGAAAGACGATTTTGAGCGGAGTTATTGGTTATACACGTTTTGAAAGGCCGTAATATTTACGGCTTTAAAATCATACGTTTCGTAAATTGGCCCGGTTTTTCCTGTTTGTTCTGAAAACCGCTGGAAAAATCGGAAAACGACCTTCTCGACGCATCACCCCGGTCACATTCACTTTCAGAAAAACCGCTATGCTTGAAAATCGGAGCGAAATCGCTGATAGAAAAGTTGTTTACACAGGATAAAAAAAATAAAATAATAACGATACACGTCATTGTAAAAACCAATACATTCCTCATTGCGCTCAGGATCTAAAAATCGATTACACGACTGCGAGTTACACCGAAGACAACAGTCGAAAAGAGTGACGACTTCCGGCTGATGAGTACACGCAACGCACACGTCGTTTGAACTCATCGAGAGGGAATTTATTTTGAAAACGTCGTGGTTATTAAACTGTACCCGTTTACCGTAGTTTTGTTGAATCTTCCGTAACGATAAAGCGTTTAGCGCGTGAAATCGAATTAATATTTCGTTTGATTCGATTTGCGCGTTCCGGTCGCAAGCGACCCGTCGGCGTTTACTCGCATCGACAGTACGGCCACGTCCCCTGCGCGTCGCGGCCTCGCACCACGCCGACGAGAGTTGCCCCGGCGTTTTCTACCGAAACTTTATCGTTTTTTTTTTGTTTTTTTTTTTTTTGTCTTTCTTCTTCACCCGCGCTGTTGCGTTGCGATAAATAACCGCCGTACAAATATCTCACCCGCCGCGGTTATTTTTCTCGGTTCCGAACGGACGGCGCCCAACGACGACGACGACACGGTCCACACCGGCTCCACGGACGAAACGCGTGCCGACGTCTTTTGACCGCCGGCACCGTGACCGCCGGCTGCGCCTCGTCGGGACAATGTTGTTAAACACGCCACATCGGGACCGTTTTGGCCGTCGCGTTTCGCGAAATTTCGCGCGGACGGTCGGCAACGCGGCGTACGGTTTACGACGGACTTGTAAACTGTGCGCATATAAAACTCGGTACGACGTACCGGTATTTACCGAATGTACCGGATCGGTTTTTTTTTTTTTTTTATTTTTTATCCGGCGATTATCTACCCGGTGTCCACGCGCAAAATCATAACGGCCCGTCCGCCGCGGCAGGCGGTACCACAACGGAATCGAACGGGCGGTATAACAATTGTGTTGCCCTCCAGCTTTGACGCGACGTCCGCTGCGCGGGTGTTCGATTTCGCGACGACGGGCGTTCAATGCGCCGTTAAATCAATAGCTAATTACGATGTAGACAACGTCCGTTGAACGTTGACAATTTACACGTTTTACATTGAATTTATTAGGAAGTCCCGTACGCCGTCGGCGTGTGATATTATTTTGGAATCCCGTTTTGATTTTTGATTTTTATGAATTAATTGAACATTAAAACGTAGGTTTTTTTTTTTTTTAATACAGTATTTATTTGAGCTAATTTTTCGTGTCGGATTAAATGAAAAAGAAAATTCTAAAAAAAATAAAAAACGTATTGTTAAAATATAAAGTATATTTGTTTTTAGATTTTAGACGAAGCGAGAATTGCGAGGATGCGTACGTACCTATTAGTTTACTATGATGTGTTTTTTTTTTCTTTTATCAAAAATCTATCTAGAAATTTTAATCAAATCGAAAACTTTAAGGGAACTTTCTAATTAGCGCAAAGATCATTTTATGGTTTTTTTTATAGTTTCTTAAAAAAAAAAAAAAATGTGAAGAGCCAAACTTTTTTGGTACAATTTTCGTTCAATACTTAGTTACCTTGACAAAAAGGAAAAACCGAAGACTAATTATACATTGTTTAGAATCGTTTTTCGTTTAGAAATGGTTTATCGTAGCGTAAAAATGAGACGAATCGAAATTAAATTATACTCTATTTTATAGTCTCCTTTTTAACTTCCCTTCTAAAACAGTGACACGCTCATTAACAGTATACCAACGTTATTTTTTAAATTTTACTGAACCGCAACACATAGATTTTAGGAACTGTGTTAGCGTTACTTCTCCAGGCAACACCGTCGGGAGGAGAAAATCGACATTTTTGGGGGGACATTATGGAAATTGAACAAAAAAAAAACAAAAACTATTTTTTTTCTAAATCTAATATTTTAGATAAATTAATAACTATAAACCAACAATATTATACGATATTACACCTACAAAATTAATATTTAATATACTTATTTTTTTAGCAATTTTTAAAGTTTTACTAATATATATAAAAAAAAAAAAAAAAAACAAACCAATTATACGATTATAAACTAGTTCGTTTTGAATTAGAGGCCTGATCACCTCCTATAATATTACTCATCGCACTAGCGCCATCATAACATTGATTTCGCACATATAATCACAATTAATAATAAATCGTTTCAAACTATCCATTATTAAACGAGAAATATATAATGCATAGTTCCGGTAGCTAATACGGATTCAAATAACGAATTCCATTTTTTGCATGTCGCGTGGCCGAGGAAATATTTTCTCTGTTATTTTTATCTTATGTTCCGTCCTCCGGTTAGGCGCGTGATATTTTGCACACAATATCGGTAATTTCATTTTGTATCACGGGTTATAAACAAACGGCGTTATTGGCAATTATTCATGCGCGTCACCCTCCGCGGAAACGCCCGCACTCGCCCACCCGTAGCTACGGCGCCCGTCTCCGAACAGACGTTTTACAGCGTATATTTTTAAAACACCGAGCAGACATAATGCTACAGGGGATTCGTAATATTTTAACTTAAACGTTATTAACGCGCCTAGGAAACTGCTATTAGTTTCGTCCGTTTAAACCGTGTGTTTAACATGTACTCAGTTTAATTATTTTTACTGCCGTGACACGAAGATATGTGACACATACAGTACAACAATTAAAAATAATGTACACCGGCATTAAACATCGCGCCGTTTTGTGCAGTGTACGCACGTATTATGCACATTACGCAGACGACAAATTATATGTAAACACGGTAATTGTTGTCATAAAACATACTGTATAGTATTTTAGACCCAGTATATAAATGTTTAATTAAATTCTTTTTTTTTTTTTTTTTTAAAGACAATTTTATCTAATTACTCGAAAGGCTATCCGCTATTGTTTTTTATTCGGTTTTCGCGTTTGCCATAAGATCGAAATATGCGTACATATTAGCTATTCGAATAGTACAATGGTTTCGGACGCTCGTGTAATTGAAAGTCTTGATAAAAATATCACAAGACAATGAATATTATTTGATGATGATATTACGGTGTTTTGTATGGATACCGTATTATGGGAAACCATAATGTGCATTTTAGATTCTGAGTGGAGCGAAGAAGCGTATGGTTTTTACAAAGATGTTTATGTTTTTTTTTTCTGTGGACAACTTTTAAACCAGAGGACTTGCTTCAGATTGTTTACGTGTAACACGTTTTCTGAAAGGAAATCGACGTATCATAAAAAGACCATTTATCAATTTTCTCCGGCGTTTTCTCAACAAATGTGAACAACTGAGAAAAAACATGGGGAAATCAGGAAAAACGTAGGAAAACCGGAGAATTCGGTACAACATTAAACAAATAATATCGAAGAAAATCTATAGAGCTAATTTAATTATTTTACTGTAATATGACATGTATATATATATTGTTGACAAAGCATTACTATCAACTAAACTCCCCTCAGAATCGTTTTTTTCGTACGGTATGGTTTATAATTATTACAAGTATACATTAAATTGCCAATAACAATGACTACACCCGTCCCTATTGTCATAGTACGTCTTTTTTCTTGCTTTTTTTTTTAATCTAAATTATAAATTGTAACAGTGGTTCTCGACCTCTTAAATTCGACAGGCTACTCATATTAGATTTTCTAGACATAGAAAATAATTCTGAAGATTTTTGAGCCATTTATAACCATTCGAACTTTTCGGGTATTGTTTCTGAAAACATTGTTTGTTGTACAAAAACGATGGACAATTTAGCATAAGATTTATTATAAGTTACGCTTTGGATAAATAAAATTGAGCATAATATAATATTTTTTTTTTATTTCTAAGCGTTTTAAGTGTAATTTTCCACAAAAGTCGTTAGAGTCGAAACATTTCAATACAATGATTTTTCGTTAGTAATAGTTGATTTTTATTTGTTACTTATGTCTACGCTTTTACAGATTGAATCGTTTTATGTATTCTGAATTTCCAGCTTCCTACCTATTTGATTTTGCTGCAACGATATATTGTTTTAAAGATATTAACAGTATTAAAGTTATATTATTGATTCCGCTGTTACAGTAGTGATTTGAACTAGTAGGCAGTTTTAAGCAAATCAGTTAAATCCGTTATAGTAGTTATCGAATTTAGTACAAAAAAAATTATAGAAAATCATTGAAATGTTTATATCATTACTATAGTATTTCGGGCGAGTCACCAAGTTCCAAAAGTCTCATAGAGATTAATATATTATGTCGGTATTATTTTATGGGTTTATAAACCTGCCGTTTTACGGTGTTCAGTGTAGGCATCACACACTACACGTGGAACAATATTCAAAATTAAATAAAACAATATATTTTTTAACAATACGAGCTCATGAATTTAGATTAGTAGGCGTTAGGTCGCACAATTATTCGCCAGATATACTTGTTAGACAAACTTGTTTGGCGAATAAACTTCCAAATAAAGAGTGTTTTTGAATGTACAATATATTTTGTATAAGACGTAGGTGGAAAACGCTATAAGACGCCCACACTGTTTTATGATTCTTCTTTTATACATATATATATATATATATATAACTTAATCCGTTTAACTTGCTTAATACTACATAGTTTATTAGTTACATAAAATGTTACCATTTTTTGAAAAAAGATTAGCAATATTGTTTCGAATACCTATCTGTTTTTAAATACTGAAACTCTATTATTGTTTTAAATTCTTTAGTCCAACTATTATACAGGATTTATTCTTCAAATAAA
This sequence comes from Cinara cedri, assembly GCA_902439185.1. NCBI lineage: Eukaryota > Metazoa > Arthropoda > Insecta > Hemiptera > Aphididae > Cinara > Cinara cedri. The sequence goes on along the minus strand of CABPRJ010001442.1, from coordinate 618,068 downwards.
TTATTATTTCGTTAACAACAGTCAGGCAAACCGCCAAATAACTTATTCATCAAATGAACCTCATATGAGTAATCCGGCAATTAAAAACCGATAATTATCTATTTTGACATTAATGTGTCATATGTCTGAAGGTCGAAAAAAATCGTGTAACGTCAAACATGCAACCCTAGCAACGATAGTTGCTATACAAATATAACAAATTCCGGTTGTGAACAGGAAACTAACTAACGATAGTTTCCCTAGCGTGGTATTATTCCACGAGGTAGTAAACTAACGCAGTATTATGTTCCTAAATACATTTTGAACATTTACATAAATACAAAATGATGTTTCGTACTTTTCGTATCATAAAACATTACTTACAATTAATTGTTGATATAATATAAGTAAATCAACCCCGGGATAAGGGAACAAGACCAGGATATAAGATTAGTAGTATTCTTTATGGCCTTAGTGGCTTAATTAAAAAATATATCATCTTCTACTTATTTTCCTTCAACTTTATTCCAACTGCTAGGCCGGCAACCTTCGTCCTAAACTTCTATATGACGACTATTCCCAGTCTCTCACTTCACATGCATCGGCTGCCCTCATATCATTCGATACATTCATAACATCTAACCGTCTTTTTTCGGTTTTCTTTTACCACTCTTTCTACGTACGTTTATTTTCACTATAATTCTTACTCCTACTGATTCCTCTTTTCTCATAACATACCTAAACCATTTCAGTATATTTTCTCTCGTGTTGTCTACTATTGAAGCCATACCTAAGCTACCTTGTATACACTCATTTCTTATCCTATATTCTTGCGTCACTCCAATCATCCACTTAAGCAATTCAGTTTTCTTGTACCAAAATTATACTCTCAATATTCCGTTTTACTTGTAAATTATCCTTATAGATTTTTTTTTCCTTCGGATGCTACTCCTGAAGCCTATTGCTTATTTCTTCCGGAATTTTTCCATGTCAAAGCTATATCATCTACAAAAATCATGCATCACGGTACCTACTCTCGCATGTTGTCTCCCCCACATTTGAGATGGAACATTTCGCTCAAGCCTTGTTTAGAAAACCTTATGCTGTTTGATAGAATTTCACACGGGCTATCGATCTGGCGTAACTCCATTTGTCGCTTCTTACAAAAGGTGAATGTCCCGTGGGAGTAATATGGTCCTCTCCTAATGGGATAATGGTATTGTCAACTATAAGGCGAATTTATTCCTCTACCTTATAGAAACAATAACAATAAGCTAACGAGTAGAAGTCAACTTATTATTTTTACCATTTTTAATACTATTAAAAAATATATCGGAAATTTGTTCGGTCCCATAAGATTTAAATTTGACATTAAAATAATATCAACATAATTATTATCATAATATTTTTACATAACAAAGAGAATTTCTTTAGTATTATAGTGCTTAAGAAATCACCATAACCGCATGTACTGTCTCCGTCGTACAACTCCCCGACATTGCAAATTTTCGTTTAACAAGCCTACTCTGTGCCGTTAGTTTTAATATTAGAATGAATTAACCTATAATCAAATTTAATGGTTAGAACATGTGCTATAATTTTAATTTTTAAGCAAGATATTATTGTGTACAATACTAAGATTTAAACATGCTTACAACTCGCTTAAAAATTGAAATATTACCTCTAATATTAATACTAATAGCACAGATTTGTTACCTCATTTTAACTCATTATTTGTTTTTAGCATTACAGGCCATTTTGAATTTTAGCTGATAAAACCAAATCTTTCCATCTTTTCGTCTTTCTCTGGTTCGTGATATATTCCAGTTTACCACTCGTGACTGCATGGTCTCTCGTCGTCTCTCGTGCACTGTCCATCCATCATCGGCGTGGTCTTCCCCTTTGGTCTTGTACCTTTCATTTCTTTGCTTACGATTTTCTCCATTAGCTTACCGCCCGCTCGCCAAACATGGCCTTTACATTCTAATCTCATGCTCCTAACGAACTGAACCATATGTTTACCTTTTTTAAAGCACACTTGATTGATTCTTTGATTTTATTTACCATTTCTTCTCTTCGGAATTATGTATTGGACCATGTATTTTCCTCTCAAATATAAGGAAGATTTTTCATCACTCTTCGTAGTGACCCAAATGGCACAGGCATATGCAAGGACTGGTCTCAAGTAGCTAATATTAAACAATAGTTGTTCTTTTGTATTTTTTAATATAAGTTCTGAATAAAACCTATAAACAGTTTGCTAGAGCAAAGTTGTACTTGTTTGCAGCGGATATCTATTCCGCCATGCATGCAGTTTTGCCTAGCCTAACGTCACCCCTAGATATTTATACTTTCGTATCTGTTCTATAGAGCTTACAGAAAAAAAAATCGAACGATTCCGTAAACGCGTAATGAATAAAAAATAAAGTAAAACAAAAACAGTTTTGAATGCATTGGCGTAATTAAAAAATAAATTCGTTAGCGCGTAAATGCGTTTATACACGCGCCACATACGCACACAGAACTCACAATAACAATAATAATTATAATAATGCATTTGCTCACGACGACTGAACAATACGAATACTGCCGTGTTTACGGTATTTTGACTCTGTAACGTATATATAAAACGCATTCGACGATAACAATCTTTGCTTACACCTACCTGAATAATTATAGTCGTCAATTTATGATATATTGAAAATTCCTATATATTATTATTAAAAAAAAAAACAAAAAATTATAAAATAATTAAGAATTTTAATAATTAAATTATTATAAATCCAACAAAATATATTTACACACTCTTAAAATTCTATACGAATTTTATGTTTTTGCGTTTTCATTTAGATTCCGAGCGATTATTAGTTTTACTACGGTATGTTTTTATTTTCAATTTTTTTTTATCCGTTGACAACAACTTTTCTATCAGAAATAATACTCCAATCAAATACTTTATGGGAAATATCTTATAGAATTTTGAGTCTAGTGTATGTGCATTGAAGAGATCGGTTTTTCGATTTTCTTCATAAGTCTTCTTAATATTCGGTGTGAACTAGAAATTTGTTGTTGATTTCACCTTGACCACAAAGGAAAATATTCGACTTATGTCTAATATTAATCCGCTGAGTATCTTTTCCTTCGTTGTGTACATCATTTTCTTTTTCTCCTTCGCCTTCACCCCTGCTATTTAGAGGGTCGCCACCTAAACTTCCACTTGACCCGATCTTCAACACCGTCCTCACATCATCCTCAATCGCATCGAATCGCATATTTTTTGGTATAAATAAATAATTAATAAATAATTTCCATTTTTCTCCAACGTCTATTTTCATTACAATTCTTGCTGCTTCTTGTTCGTCTCTCCTTTTTCGTTGCACCCAGTATACACGATAAATTATCCCATGTATTATCCTGCCTTTCCCACTTATAACAGTAGCCTACCCGTGGACAGTATAATCACCTTTTTTTTTTTTTTCCATCTGTAAACCACTCGTCTGGAAGAAATCTTCGGTCTTCAAGTGCATCTTTCTGAAATCGAATTCCGCCTTAACAAAATCTAAATGAAATAACAACACAGACGCGTTATTCGAGCGCAAAATCAAACGCGATAAAATATAATAACGTTATATTGTAGACTATAAAAAAACGCGACCGTATCGATAATGACCGTAATATTCTGATTATTTTGTGTTGTTCGTAAAAATATGCTTACGTCATTTTAAAATTTTTATCGTCCGACGATTCGTCGAGAAATCCGACTCGAATCGACGAGCCGACGCACGTACAACCGACATGCGTGTAAAATTACAGTCAAAATACACTCTGGGCAGGCATATATGTATATAAATAATAATAACAACAATGTGATCTCCGTACGCGCGCGATAACAAACGATTGTTTGTTAGAGTCGTGGTGTTTTTTTTATTTTTTATTTTCAACGAGTGCGGCGACGAAAAACAAAATAACCACCGAGCAACTGTCGTAATCCGGCCGGTTTACAGCCGCGGGTAAAAATAGACGACAGTATTCGTATTGGGACCGCGACAAACGACGACGACGACAACGACGACGACGACGACGACGACGACGACGACGACGACAACGTGTACGCGATTATTTACAATCCCGTCGTCATTGTGCGGCCAACGGTAATATCGGTCGGCCGCAGTTTGCTGTCGGCGTTAAAACGACGTCCGCGGTCGTTCAGTTCGCGTGACGTTAACGGTACGGCCGAACGGCTGGTGGCGGCGGTGCGAATTTTTCTCCGCGGGAAAAAAAAAAAAAACCGAAAACCGTTTCATTTCGCGCGTGCCGGGAATCGAGGGCGCGCGCCGACGTCGCGCGCTACCGGAACAACACAGTCGTGTGGGGCGGTCTCGGACGGACGAGAAAAACGAGAAAACGGAGTGGCCGACGGAACGCCGATTTCGAGTACGTACAACAATGACAACGACGTCGCGCAAAATGTTAACGACAACCCGCGTGCGGGGCGGTACGCGGGCGATATCCGGCCACAAGTGGCCCGCGGCACGGCGAGCGGGTGTTTTTACAATGCGAACGCGCGCGAGATCATCGGATCCCCTCCGGGCGCGCCCGGGGCAGACACGGCGCGTTATCGTCGGTATCGGAGTGATTTTCGCTTACGTTTTGTCGCGTCCGAAATCGTTTGAAACGGCGGTGGCGCGGCGGCCACGTACGGCGATCGAACGGGCCGTGTTAAATTCGTCGATTTCCGATTAATCCGTTTTCGACTTCTGGACAGCGACTCGCAGCGACAATGACGTTACGCCTGCAACGTTCGGCGTTTTCCTATTGTTTTCGAACGAACGCACCGGCGTATCGGGAATCGAATACCAAATACACGTACTGTCGGAAATATAAAACTGCGAGGCGCTGTTACGCGTGCGATGTTCACGGTACCGTTGCGAATTTCAAGTCGACCGGAGACGATTACGGCCCGAGTGATATGCAAAAGTAGTTAGCAGTTTGGTTTTTAGCCGAAACCCTATTTGTTTTTTCCGACAATTCGACAGTGTAAATGATTGTCGTCGTACGCGCCGCCGCCGCATTTACACGCTACGTTTCCCCTTCTACACGACCCGACTGTCCTTTGCCGCGCGTCGCGGTCGCAAACGTTATTTGAACAGCTCGCGGTACTGGGGGGGGGGGGGGGGGGTTGCTAACGCGTCGACTCGGGAAAAACGAAAAAAAAAAAAAAAAATCAAACCGATCAAACATTTCGAGTGGGCAGGCGATAACTCTAATTTCTCGGGAACCGATCGAACGCCGGCGATCGGTACGTGCGGAAACTTTAACCGAACGGTGATACCGGAAATAGTTTAACGCGAACCGTGCGTAACGGCCGTGTCGGCGCAAACGCATAATCGCGATAAACGTAAACGCAAACGGATTCACGTTCGCGACGTTCGGACGGGACACGAACGCGCGGCGACAACACCCGTGACGGTACGGTACAGCGCGGTATCGCCCGTATCGCCCTGGTACACCTGGTTACGTTACACGGTTTCGCCGCACAAACAGGCCGTGGCCGCGTAACGTCATAACGGTCCGCAGGCCGTGGGTCGTACGGTGCCCGTGGCGCGTCGCGGTCACCGCGTATTGCCGATCGCCGTAGACCATTAAGACGGACGCACCGCGCGCATTCCCATCCGTCCCGGTGCCGCAGGCGTATAAAAATAACTGGAACGCGGCCGACCACTCGGATCGTACACCCGACCAAAATATTTCGTTGTCGGATGATACGCCGAGAAAAATGTTTTTTTTTTTTTTTTTTTTTTTTATCAGAACATTCGAACCGCTCGATATTTTACGGGACATTTGGATTTTTGAAATGAAAAAATCGAATCGAATCAAAATAAACCAGTTTGTTTTTAACAAAAGTCAGATCGGAATATTTTCCACGTTCGATTAAACAAGTTCAGTTACATCGTGAATAAAAACTAACCAGGTAAATTAGGAAGTTACTTAAAAAGTTTCTTTTAGGTTTAAACATTTTCTAACTTAACTTTAACTTTCTAACTAGTAAGTGCCCAGCTTTGCTGTTTATTTGTCCGTTCGACGCTGTTGTGCCGCTTGCGATTTTCGGCTACGTGTTTTGCGACGGTGGCCGTTTGTGGCGAATGAAAACAATTTTATTTGATTATTTTATCGCTGCACTACTGTAGTATCATTTTCTAGCAATATTTATAATAAGCTATTTCCATAGCTATACGTCATATATCCGTTTACTCAATCCATAAAACAACAAAGATATTTTGTGCCCGTAATTTTTCACTCGATAAAAAATAACACAAGTTAACTATATCCAAAATCGTAATAAAATTATAAGCGGTATCCCAACAAAAACCCTCCGTCAACTACGTGTTAAAACCCCGCTAAGGAAAAACAATTCAAGTTAGAAAAGTTGTGATAAATAATTTTTTAAATAATTTAACTTAGCTTAGTGGCTACTAATATTTACGACTAAAAATAAAGATCTAATGTCGACATAAATATTTACATCACAATTTTATGATTTATTAATACTGTTATAATACTATTTAAGTGCACACTATGAATACCTAGCTAGTTAAATTATCTGTAATAAATTATTGCACCTCATCAAATACAAACAATTATAAACAATTTCTATGCTATTGAATTTAAGAAATTGTTTAGCCCCATTTGATGTCACAACTTTTCTAACTTGTGTTTTTTTTCTCGGCGAGGTTTTCACACGTAGTTGACGGAGGGTTTTTGTTGGGATACATAATTCACTGAAACCGATAAATTATTGATCTACTGTATATTTTGAACGAAATTCATAGTAAAATTTCAAATTGAAGTTTAAAGAAGGGATAATTTTAGACGAGACAGTGCTTCACTTGCCGCCACTGATCTAAGGCTAATAATTATGTACAAAACCTTGTAAATATCTGTCCTAACGACGTGAAGTTTTACTGCGGAATTCCGTGGGATACGACAACCGTACACCGTACAAGTCAGATAATTACGTTTATGACGGTTTTAAACGTTGGGTACGAACTCCGTCCGAGTTCCTTATTAATATAGACGGGATATAATTATTCTGTCGCAAATTTCAATAAATTCAAATTCAGGTGTTTTTTCTCTCCGGATGACCGGGTTCAATATTATTTACTTCGCCGCATTATACCAAACGTCACAATTTCAAACCTTGTGCGATGGCATCGAATTTTTTTTTTATTTTGGAATATTACGGACGATGAATTTTTTAAATTTCGGGATCGAACAATAATAATGTTATTATTATGCATTGATTTAATATCGGACCATCATCAACGGTTGATTGAACTATAACAATACACTATGATGGCACTGCAGCAGCAAATATTTCGTGAAGCGATAATCGGTTTAATATCCGTTTTCATAATATCATGCCGGCAGTCTTTAATCTAAACTTAAAAATTTAAATAACACTGTAAATAATAAAATATAAGTAGGTATCGTCTCGTTAAATCGAAATACTATTTGAACGATGCTTATTGACTTTTCTAGAAAAATAATAATTGTTACAATGGCGGCACACTCTAAACGCGAACAAAAGTATAACATGCGAATGATATACTAGATTCTGAGCGAACCGAGAAGTGTATTGGTTTTACTACAATTACGACACGAGTTTTTCGACTATAGACAACTTTTTTACTATAATTCTTGCTCGGTTTAAAAACTTTAAAGGAATTTTTTTATAGCGTATTTTCGTGTTTAGCCGGCGCGTAGAAAAGGTTATTTTTCATTTCCTTTGTAGTTTTCTTAATTAATCGGAACGACTCACTATGGTCTGCATAATTATTCGCGTTCATTTCCGAGTTACCTCGCGGCAACGAGGGAACAAAAACGAATAGTAAACCTATGTTCAGAATCGTTTTTCGTTAGTAAAATTTTATCTTTGCTTACAGATATAAATTGAATTACTTTACATTACCTATATATCCTTCCTTTTAACTTTTCTCCTTAAATAGTGGCACGCACCCATCAGCGTTATCATCAGCCTTTTAACATTGTATATTGTTCATGCGATTTTTGGACGCAGTACGAAGTAACCACGTTGAAAACCGTGTCTGCCAGGAAAATGATTCTAAGATATCATCGCCATAGTACGTTCACTTTACATTATCAAACCGATATTATAACAATTATTTACGATTCTTTAAAAGTAGTTTTTTTATGGATATATTAGTAGTAGATAAATATTATACATATGATATAATAATTAGTAGTTAAACACACTATCGATAAAGATAATGTAATAATGTATATATATATATATATATATATATATATAAGTGTGTTTTCGGTAAAAAAAACTCGTCATTCATTACTTACCTATTGTTTAATAAATATTATAATATTTTTTAACAAATATTCGTTTACAAATGAATAATGTCGAAATTAAATTATTCGTCTCCTATATGTTTAAAAGTTAGTAATTATTTGTCATCCCGACGATACATTGATTTTAAATCGTCGTGGAAATTCCGATTGTTATTATCCACCTATACTTAGTACTTACTTATCATATTATTATTTAAATTAAATTAAATTATCACCGTATACATCGTTCGTTGTTTTTATCATACAATATATCGTTACAGGAATGTACTCGACAAAAACAAAAACACTTATTGTGTATTTGTACTTGGCGGGTTTAGTGGAGGGCTTCGAAAATCACCAGAGCATCAACGGCTGTACGTTCGTCGTCCATCCCGTCTGCCCGGATCTCTCGATCGATTTTTATTTATACACCAGGTAATTACGATTTTGTAATAACAATGTAACGCACGCGATCATTCTCCAATTATATTATGAGGTAGAAATTAATAATTCTAACATTATATATTATAATAAATATAGTGGCGCACACGTTATGTGTCGGGGGGACCAGCAGAACCCCATAAAAAAATTGGGTGGCGGATGTTCGTTGATCGTTGTTATAGCCTTAGTGATGGTGATTATTATTATTAATTTTTTTTTAGCATAGGGCTAGAGTCTCAAATGCCAAATAGTCTATATTGGAATTTCTTTGCTAATGGTTGGTGGGTAGATGGTCACTATTAGTGTATGTTCGACCATGTTAATAAGATTGAGTGTGCTCCACTGAATTCACAACGTTGTTAAAATGTTTTATAAAGACTATTAATTTTTTTTTATTTTGGATTTTATATGATCATGAGCAATTCAAATATTCATAGATGAATCATGCTATCGATTTATTACTGGTCTAACAGGTTACAGTTTATTACATTAATGAATTATAGGTAGAGGTAGTCAAAGGTAGTTAAATAAATACATGTGCATGTGAAACATGGTCCTTAAAAAACAAAGATAACGGAAAACTTGTTGCTGTACGGAACTATGAAAATCGTATGAAATATATATGATCCGGCATAAAATAGTGATATAAAAAGCTTGTTAAAACAAACATAATGAACAGTTGTCTTGCTGATATGAAAAAAAACAATATATTCTCTTGTGTATGAGGTAAACGATTGGGAATTGGAATGATTGGGATATGTGTGAAAGTCGGATGGGATTTCGTCGAAGAATATATTTATGGAACAAATAAATAACTAACGATTACTTGATAGACCCAAGGTTACGAGAGAGAGACATGGTGTGGAAAAAGGAATGGCGCTGGGCGATGGACCGGAAAAGATTGAGATACTTTTAGATACTGGGCGACGCGAGGAATGTATTGTATTGGTTTTATAATGATTGTTTTTTTTTTTCTGTGAATAACTTTTCTATCGGAAATTTCGCTCTGATTTTCAAGTAAAGCACTTTTTTTGAAAGAAAACTTGACTGGGGTTGTACTAAAGTACTACCCCAGTAGTACTTTAGTACCTTAAAAGGTGATCATTTTTCGATTACTCCATAGGTTTTCAAAATAAATGGAAGAGCCGGAAAAAAACGGGAAAATTTACGAAATGTTTTATTTTTAAATCGTAAATATTACGGTCTTACATGTATAACTGAACTCGGCTCAGAATCGTTTTTCGTTAACAATGATTAATCTTTGCATATAAATAAACGTTAAATTTCCCGTATAACTTCTAATATTATCTAATATTATCCGAAATTTTAACTTATCAAGTTAACAAAAAATGTATAGTCCAATATACTATTATAGATAATCGATGATCAACTTGTGAGCTTCAAAAATCAACAGTTTTCCTTCAAAAATCAAAGGTTATTGTTTCCTTCAACATATACATCATTATTTTAAAAATATGTTCAAAAAATATATTGGTATACACAAGCGTGGATCTAGAAATCACAAATGAGGGGGAGGCTAAACCGGAAATATATGCAAATATCGTTTTTTTTTTTTTTAAATTTTTCGTCTTTTGTTGTAAATAGTTATAATTTAGACGTAAGCTAATAATTTATAATTTAAACATTGCCGTTGAATTTATTAATAATCATTAATACACCACGCTTTTGATAATATGATACTCATATTGCTGTCGCTTATCAGTTGATATCTGCTGAACTAGATCAACAACTTTTTAATGTAATTGTCAATCGGTCACCTCGGGTATTGATATTGTTATGTATTGTTAAAAGATAATATATTAAAAAAACGGTCGTTTTATTACTTCGAAAATCGAAAAATAAATAATTTATACAAATACGTACGTAATAATCTAAGAATATCTAAGAGAATTAAAAATACGGCCGAATTGGGGGAGGGGGTAACTCCCCCTAGCCCACCCTCCCTCCCTCGGATCCGCGCCCGGTTTTATATTATGGCGACATTAAAAACAAACTCAGTCCTTTTAAATCTTCTGAAATAGCAGTTTAGTTTTTTTCGACAATTTTCAAATAATATCTACGAGTACGCAATATATTGTACGGGTATAACCGGCGGTAATCACTGGTGATAATTGATAGCGATGTGCGAGTGTCGTGTGTTATAATATATATTTATCTGCGGGTACAACTGTACGATGCGCGCCGAAGCAGTACGAATTACACGCACGACCGTTTAAAAATAAGAGTAGACAAAAAACGAAAACAAAAAAATCGGCCGGTAATGTTCGCCGGGCGAATTCCGCGGACCGCGTACAGGTAGAGCTGACAGTGTCGCGTATTTCACGGCGGTAAATGAGATTGCGGCGGGGAAAGGGGGGAGAGAATTTTTTTTTTTTTATTTAGTTTATTATAGTCGCACACTGCAAGACCCGTCGCTCTTCGATTAGCCGACGCACAATATCGATACGCGTAATTTTTCTCCCTTTCCCCGGCAAAAACGTCAATTATCAAACGCCTAAAATATATGCAACGTAATTTGTACGTTCGACTACACATCCTACGCCCGTACACTATTATTAAAATATTTCCGTGCGTGTAATAATACACCTAGTTGCAAATGTCTACGCGGACAACACCCGTTGTGCAGGTGTGAGCTTGTTATGTATATATAATTTTTTTTTTTTTTTTTTTTTTTTTTTTGATCGCAGAGCAAACCTACACGAACCTCAATTGGTCTCGGCCGAAAACGTTACCGAGTCGCATTTCGTGAAAGCTCGGCCCAACAAGTTTATCCTGCACGGGTTCAACAGTAATTTTAAATTGGGCTCGCTCCAAAACATAAAAACCGGTACCTTTGCACTTTTATTGTACGATATTATTTGGAAATACGCATTCGGGTAGGCGCTTAAAATCTAAAATGACAAAAAAAAAATATATTTAAAAAACCTTCGCATCTATAATATAATCATGGTTATGCAGTGGCGTCATTTGGAGAGGGACAGGGAAGGCATTTGCTCCCCTTGTCATAAGCGGTCCTCTGTTGGGTCGGGTATGGGTTAGTTTCGGGTCACAAGCCTGCAAACATAATTCATGATTTATGTTGCATACGGCCATTGTGAGCTACAGTTTTTTAAGATTTATTTGTGATAATAATCGTGATAAGTGTGATAACCGTACAAAACATTTTTTTTATTGCACTTTTTGTTAACACTGATTGCACTTTAGTTCAAATTGCCGGGTTAAGAGTCCATGTAAATTTTTGGAGTGTCTATTCTTATCTAATTTATTCTATGATTATACTGATGTCCACGGTGACACGGTTAAATTTTTGTAAGTACATGTACACTCCATGCATATTGGCGTAAATAGAACATAAATTAGAGGAAAATTCACCTCAAATTAAATCTACATATAGTCGCCAATAGGCTAATAGGTTATATATGTAGGTATCCCTTTACATATCTATTTATTGTTTAGTCATTGTTATTCCTCGAAAAAATGCGTTATTCATGCCTATGATAGTAAGTATGAAAAAAATGTAATTAGGATATTTGTATTGAGATGAAAATGTAATTGTGACGGATGAATTAGCGAGTGGTTTTTTTTTTCAGTTTTATTTTGGGTCTGTCAAACCTTTTGCCCCTCCTCTCGAAAACTGAAACGACGCCACTATGGTTATGTATGTAAAAATAATTTAAAAACCATATATTTGAACAAAGCGTGAAAAATATACAAACCAATTGTTTTTCCATTGTAGTGTGATTTTTTGTTTTTGTATAACGGTCCAATTTTTTTTTTCACTTCAAAAAGTAACTTTCTGTTAATATACACTTTATATGGGACAGCCTTTTTCACTTAAAAAAAACAATACATTTAGGTACTATTTATTAAAATAGCAAACACGTAAAAGTGCTTTTACTTTTAGTGAAAATGTAAAATTACTAACTACCTAATTGTTTAAATTAACTAGGTTAGGTGACCGCAAAGCACTTATATTAATACGGCGATAATAAAATTTATGTCGAAAAAAATGAAAATTTAATGACTTTATAACACGGAATAAAACTAGTTTAAACTACTTGAGATATTAAAAAATAAAAAGAGCTGATACTGGAGACGGGTGTGCAACTGTTGTAGGTGGGAAGTTGGAAAGGTAGGATACATAAGGTTATTTAATTAATACCTGTAAGCAATGATAAACCATTACCAATAAAAAACGATTCGGGGTGAAATTCGATTATACTATTTTGAAAGGGCGTACACTTTTCAATTTTCGTCAAAAGTTCATTTAAGTGCGACTTATAATAAAGTTTACAGAAATGTAAACAATGAAACGGTAACGTTTCGTCGATATTTGCCGATTTTCTTACAATTTTGATATCGGTTTTTCCCAAAATCAAACTTTCCAATAAAATAATGAGCTGTTTAATGCATCAAATAAACAAAAGTTTCCTTTTAGGAAATTTGCAACACTTGATACATTGAAGAAAGATTTCATTTCGAAAAGTTTTTTATACATTTGATAACAATCAATCCTGCACTCGGTGCTGTGTAGAGGTATCGGACGCGTACCGATTCCTCATTTTAGGGATGGAGCTCCTCTACTAACTTTTTTTATTTTTTTGTGTACTCAAACTATATTTGTTTACTGGAACAAACTAATATCCGAAGTAATATTTATTAAAATATGGATTTCAATTGTTGTCAATTATATAACGAATTTTATCTATTTTTAATTTTGAAACTATTTTTGACATTGGTTTGATACTATTACCATATGGTAGGTATATCGATATTTTATTACGCGATACCACAATAATCAAACGATACGGCATAGTTGAATTTATTTGACTTAATTTTTGACCATGCGGTTACCATGCAGTTATTACTCTATATCGGTAACATACGTTATCCGCAGAAAAGCGATAACAAAAAAAAAAGATGAAATATCAGGGTACAACATTCGTATAATTTTTATTTTCTACAGAAACGCTGCGTATAAAACGATAAAAATTAGTCCATACGTAAATAAAAAAAATACAACGCAATTGTGTAGATCATTTGGGTTTCGAGCTAACAAAGTTCTTCGGCGTTTAAATTGTTTAAAATAATTTCGTGTCATAATAACGCGGTCAAGTCGAACAGGTTGGAACCGCTTACTAGACGATTCGTCCGCTTGACATTCTCGTACACATGGACAACGTTGCATAATTGACCCCGTCAAACGATCGAGTACAGGACCCACGTTGAGTCGGTGTAGTTCACTGCATACCGAAAGAAGAATACGGAATTTAAAAATAATCTCGTTGTAATGACCGGCCGGCGGACTGTAAACGAAAACAGAAAACGCATTCTCCCGATTTTTCCTACACGATGATTTATAATTTATTAAATAGCAAAAACCGTACGTTTATACATTTGAAATTCACATTGATGCCCTCTCCGCAAACATGTTTTCGGTGACATACAATTTTCCGATCATTATAATGCGCAGTTACTTGTTAGTCGGTTGACAGGTTGTTTGTTTTTTTTTTTTTTTTTCAAATTTTTTTTCACACATTTCGATTAAACTTTACCTGTCCGTCGTTCAACTATAATAACGATCTGCATATTATAATATTTACCGACCATCTGCTGTTGTTATTATATTAATATAATACACGTGCTGTTGTTATTGCGTTATCGAAGTATTATTCGGACACGTCCGCCAGACTTTTACTGTCCGTCAATAAGTATTATCGGAGTTTAGAAAAATATCGCTTGTCAAATTTTGATTGTTCTTCAAACAGGTCTTTCGTACGATGTTTTCCAACGAAAATAATCAGCAACATGAATATTTTAAGACTCCCGTATAATAGGTATCGTGCGTTATATTATTATTGTTTACGGAATTTTCCTGTCACGGACAAAACAATAATTTAATAAAAATATATTTTACGTGCATTTTCATACCAACGGGGAAGGGGCGGGGGAGCGCAAACACACTGTTTATTGTGTGCTTCGCACTTTTTCTGTATGATTCCGTCTTCGTTCAGACGTTTGCTTGTTATTTTTAGTTTATTTTGTCCAAACTCGTAATGTGTTATTATTCGATGTATAACCTCGGCACTATAATTTATACACGTTGACGTTTTAAACAAATAAATGTATTAAATATGTATATTTAAACATTTTGACGTGAAATTCAGAGGTCCTGTGCAGATATTGATTTTCCCAACATTACTCGAAATTATAATAAGTTTCACATGGTTTAATAATATTGGTCATAGTGTATTTGTTGTTCCGATATTGTAATCAGTATATCGTAATCACGACTAGAGCAGTTATTCATGTGCTTTTGTATATTAGCAACTATTGGTAAAAAATGTAACTAGTTTGTACCAAATTGCGTTTCGTGCGTTTCTCATTACCTAACAATTGTATACGTACAATTTTTGCATATTTTGAAATGTTAAATATTTTTTAGGATTTTCTGCATATTTAGAGCATATAGTTAAAGATTCCCGTACATCGTTAAGAAATTTTCAATTCAATAAATCGATTATTACAAAATAATTGTTCATAAATTTTAGATAAAATAATATTTACTACGATTGATTATACTAATAAAATACAGTTCAATTTTCGCGTTTACATTTATTTTTAAAAATTTTTTAGAATTTCTATTGTTTATTTTTCTAAAGCGTATTTTTAGTGTCTGTTTGAACGTACATCATATTTAAAGGTGTTTACTAAACAGTAATAGACATAATGCTAATATACTATAATATCCTAGTTGCCTGTGATAATATACATATTACACTGTTGTAGAGAACTGATTTGAATGTGGTGTAGAATATAACCTAAAACGAGAGCGTGGAGACTCTGAAAATATAATTGTTAAAATCCAATTTCGAATTAGATATTTATTACAACTACCGAACAACGAGTCTTATCCGCGGCTGGTAGATAATATAGATAACGTCATGCCCGTTTCGAAGGGGGAGTAACCGCCTCACTTGAAGATCGCGTTCGGTGCCAATACCGCTTGTACATACACTTTATACTTCAATTTGGAACTAGAACTATTAATGGAGAATTATGTAAGTAATTAAACAATAGACGAGTAATAAGAGACAAAGCACATTCTGCCGAACGTGCCAAGTTTCCGTACACGATTCGAGTCTAAAATAATAATAATAATATTATAACCGTACTAATTATTGCTGTACTCCATGTCTAATATAATATTGTGGTTAGACTTAATAAATGAATACATTACGTTCAAAGTTGCATCGCTCAAAACGGTAGGTATAACTATTAACACACAATACTTGCATATTATTTTTGTAGTAAAATTTTCTTTCGTTATTTTAATAAATTAGCAAAACCGGAAAAAAAGCATAAATAACGGGAAAATTTACGAAAATAATAGCCTGATTATTATATATTTTATGTTTTTGTTGTAATTCGGTTCGAAATTTTCGTAAAGACTCGAAATTCCGACAGAAAATTTACGTATAATATTTCTATATGTGTTAAAAATTAAAACATTTTTTTTATACATTTTGAGCTATTTATAGATATTTTAGTTTTACGAGTGTTTTTATTTGGTAGATACTGTGGATAAAATTGTTTGAAATACTTGAAAATTAAACAGGAAGTTCATTATAAGTTGTGAATAGTGCTCAAAAAAAAAAAAAAAAAAAGTTGATTAAAATTTAGTATTTTTATTTTTTTATTTTATAAGATTTTTAATATCGAATTTTGACAAAAATTGTAAATATTACGGCCTTTCAATACATGTATCGGTTCCGTGACGGTTTTTTTTTTAACAATAACTCATCGTTGTTTACAGCTATAAATAAAATGACTTTATTTATTAAACCTTACCAAATTCTCACCTACAACAGTGCCACACTCGTCTCCAGCTCTTAGTATCAGCTCTTTTTATATATAGTTATACTCGTGTTAAATACTTTAATATCATCCTGTATGTATTTAAAAACTATATTTAATATGGTACGTATTCTCAGGAAGCTTCAACGAAAACCCATTTATATGGCATATCAAGAATTTATGAAATTTGATAACATCGCATTAATAGTATAAAATAAACTTATATGCTCTGTTGCCTGATTTGAAAAATTATGTTATTTGGATAGCCAAAAATGTTATAATTTTAAATATATATTTTGTAAAAATTTATAGTCGATAAACGTTATGCCATTATGTTTTGTATAGAACGAATATCCATTTCAATATACCTCCAAATGTATATGGAATACCTATATACTAAGTTGTAGTCGACTTTAAACGGATCATTTTTTTTAAATTTGTTTGAAGTTAAATAAGATAATATATTAACAACGCTCGTGTTATTAAATGCGTACATACAAGTTATATTATTCTGCGTTTGTGGGGACAGGGGGACCACAATACAGAAGCGGTATTGTTGGAAATGCATCAACCATAAACTCATGGCATAATACAATAATGAATATTTATCATAACGATACAATAAATTAATGTAATAAAGGTATAATAATAATTGTGATTGTAGAATTACTGATGCAGATGGACGTCAACGTGTGGATGATCGATTACAGCGAACTTTCATCAGGGCCCATGAAATGCTATCTAGCCGCAGTGTACAATTTGCCGTCGGTGGCTAAGTGCGCCGCCTTGCTTGTTCGAAAAATCATAGATATCTCCGAAGTCAAAGACCCCAAAGAAGTCATGCACTTGATTGGGTTTAGCCTGGGTGGCCAACTAACCAGTCAGATCGCTGAACAAATGAAACCTTTTTCTTTGCCTAGGATCACAGGTACGTATTTTGGCTGCGTAGACAGTTAGTGTTTGGTTCTTCTTCTCTCGAGGTTTTTGGTATCACGATTTCAGTCTCAGACACTATTCTATACCCTATATTGTGAATACGGGAAGGAGTTACAGCACGTTTTAATTAACAGCGGGTACCGGTACAAAATCTAATAATTTAACTTTAACTTTTGTTGGTTTTATCACGTGATGTTTGGAGTAATCAACCTTTCAAATCATTTCTGAATAGCTGATCCACTGGTCCTCACATAAAAAATACACGTAAACGCCACTAGTGGAATATGATTGCTCGGTGTTTCTATCCTATTAGATGAGACCAGTATAGAATTTTGAGACTGAATCTCATAGCCAATCTTCCTTGGGAATTCAGCTCATGTGGGCAATTTTTGATTGTGTGGAACATTGTTGGGTGCTAGTATAAAAAAGAAAAAAAAGAAAAGAAAAATAAAAGTTTAACAATAATTGTATTCGTTGTTACATGGTTTGAACTCTATATTGAGAAAACCTTTTCCAAACAGCTAAAAAAAAAAAAACCCAAATTTACAGCCCTAGTCATAACTGATTAGAATGTTATTATTGTTTATGTAATATAATAGCACTGGATCCGGCTCTACCGCTGTTCTACAGTTCGCATTTTAACAAAAGATTGACCCGGAACGACGCCGATTTCGTGGACGTGATCCACACGAACGCTATGATCCAAGGGCAGTTAGAACCTTGTGGCGATGTCGATTTCTATGTTAACGGCGGTTTGGCACAACCGGCTTGCGACAACAGCTCGAGTAAGTGTTGGGGAAGTATGTTTGATTTGCCATCGGAGGGTTTTGGGACGTTGATTTTGAAAAAAAACTATCGCCTTTTTATGGTTTTATACACTGTACAATAATCGATTGAATACGATGTCACCGAATGAAGACCAATAAAGGCATACAAATAAGACATATATTTGTCGTGGTGATATTATCATACTTTTATACTACGGCTAAACCGTTTAAAATAAAAGTTGTAACCACCGAAAATTTTTCGAAAATCTATTTTATAACAAAATGGCTAATTGGAATTTGTCTTAAGAAAAATAAAGTACAATTTTAATTTTATTATTTTAAGATTCCCATCTAAAAAAAAAAAAAACTTAATAATATTTTAATTGTAACGCATATGTCTTACTAATTATTAAAAAAAAAATTACACAAAAATTACAAAAAATGAACAAAACAAATGAGTTGTTTTAGGTCAGATCTTTCATGTCACATCGTATACGGCACATTAGTGTCGACCACGCTTAAATATTATATTTACCCGTTGTCCATCTAGGTGTGATTATGTGACATCTAAAATTATATTTTTTCCTAAAATAAATTTCAATTTTTTGTTTAAAAATATTTTCTTTACACGATTTTTTGAAATTATAGTTTTTTCGGGCAGTATCGGGGAGAGGGGTTGGGGGGGTTGCGTGGTCAAAATAATACCAGCTCTATCAGCTGCTACATAAGTCTTCGCGCGTCTATGACTAAACGGTATTAATTATACTCTCGTAAAACGATATTATTGTTGTACAGATCCGATAAACTGCAATCATCACATGGCACCGGTGTACTTTGCCGAGAGCGTGAGGTCGAAAGTCGGCTTCTGGGCGTGGCCGTGCTCGAGCCTGTACGACTACTTAATCCGAAAATGTCCTCCTCGGGGCGATCACCAGCTGATGGGTGAATTCGTGAACGAAAAGTAGGTGTTCGTCGTCGGCGGCATTTATGATATACAATTAACAACGGCGATATTTTATCGTGTTTTGTACATTTTTTAAAATTTTTTTTTTTTTTATTTTTTCCAGAGCCAGAGGCATTTATGTACTGAAAACCAACGGTGTATCGCCGTACGCGCAAGGGAATTGGACTGCAGACGACACACGGACAAAACGATTGAACGATAACTAGTAGTCCGGACGAACGGACGACAATTGATCGGAAATCCTACGTAAAAATATTCTTGTGTTGTTGTCGGCGCGACAAATGTCACTTGTACGGTTGATTATATCATGTAAAATATCATAAAAACCGAGAAATCCATGTGCCGTAGCAATACAGTCGCACTGTATTTCGTCCGGGTAACTGAAGCAGCGGTATTTATTTTAAATACCGCTTGTTACAATGTATTTTAAACAGGCATCCTGTAGAAATATTCGCGATAATATTGTTACAATAAAATAATAAAGTAAAAACAAAATTATTAAAACGTCCGATGTTCGTAAATAAATATAAAAATACAAAAAAAAAACTGTATATACAGAAATACAAAATAAATAACTAAATAATTTCTGTTTCGAATGTAAATCGAATGTTTTTATTTATTTTGTTTAAGTAGTTAACTACATTTTCCGCTTGCCTATTTGAACCTCAAAATACAATGAAAGTGTCATCGACATATCTATAATATGGACTGTATGTTTCGTTGTTAATAATATTATTAGTTTCATAATTTCGCATTCAAATTTCAGATAAAAGAGCACTCAAATAATCACCCGTAACTAACCCATCTTTTTGCCAATATAATTTTTAAATTATATTGGAAACATTTTTGATTAATAATCACGTTTGTTGATCGAATAATTTCTTGTACATCGTTTGTATTGAAATTATTACTATGTATAAGTTTAGTTTTTCTTAAAAATTTACTGTTTCGTGTTTAGGAATGGACATAGATTTTTGAAGTGCAATCATTTTGTAACCTGGCTCAATATTAATTTTATTAATTTTTTCAATAAAATCATAAATCTTTTTTTTTTTTTATAGAAGTAGCAGTTTTCATGTTTAATTTTTTCTTTTGAGAGAGTATAAGTATTTTGCAAAAATATTATTCTTACATTAGTATTATTCGAATATTATTATGTGTCGATCTCTTTTTTTTTTTTTTTTTTTAAATATTACATGTTTCTTTTTTTTTTTATGCCCAAGCGCCCAACGCTTTTGTTCTTAATCGAAAGTCGATATTACAATAATTATTTTTTATCGTCTTTTTATATGTTTATTACATTTTTTTTTTTTTTTTTTTTATCTTCTTCACCTCTCCAAACTTTTATCCGATCAAATCGATTCACCTTTTTAATCGTCGAGTAAATGTCAAAATTCTTCCACGCTATATCCGTTGTTCCGCTGTTTCCTTTCCACGTTGCTCATCATCTTCTTTTTCACTTCCTTGCTAATGCCGCCGCGGTCCGTCTTCGGCGGTTTCCCTCGTTTAGCGCACCTCTCCTTTTACCGTTCTTTTTTTGTAAAACTTAATTTTAAATTTTATATTATGCCGTTATCTCGTTTATCTGAAACTGTGTGAATTGGACCTCGTCCGTATCTGCAGAAATAAATTAAACGCAGTTATCCGGAAAACTTGAGTATTTAATGAAAAATATAGAATACATATACAGTTGGTATGTGGGTTCTGGAATAACAAGAAAATAGTAGGCGAAAATATTTCTCGGGACGCTGTCGCATACCGTTCGTAACGTTAATGTACAGTAGTTCAAATATCTATGTGGCACAGACTGCACTCGAATGAGTACCTATACATTATTTATGAGAAATTGATAGGCACAATTTTTAATAGCGTGGATCGACGTTAGAACAGTTGAAAAGAAAAAAAAAAAATACAAAACCGGACAAACAATAGCATTTCCAATATCGCTTGTAAGCGTTGACGGAAATTAACTTTTAACAAGTTCGTACGCGTGTCGTGAATCGTCGCACACGACTAATACGATCGGTGAGCGATAAGCAGACGCATATTTTTTCGAAATATCACGTGTCATTATACGAACAATTAGTTTCGATTTTTTCCGCCTAACGCGTTTTTGTTATCGAAAACGTCTGTATACTCGCTGGTATTATGGGTAAACGGCGAGTCCCTACACGAGATTACACGGTGAAATAATGGGTACGCATGTTGGTTCCTACACAAACATAAAAATGAGACGAGTCAGTTCCTACATCGTAAAAACGGTCCGCTAAAATAGAAAATTGCATTTGTAGTGTAAATTGCCGATATGCTGTATTTTCGGTGGAAAACCAAAAAGTAATTCAACAACAGTATAATAATATAATAAAATGGATAAGGTGTAAAAATACAATCGCGCTCGTTTCGACCGCTATACTCGATAGTAATAATACGACGATAACTCGTCGACGGAGCTGACATCCAAATTTAATTTTTGAACACGCAAACATACGCGACTTTTCATTATTGACAAAACTGATACAGAAAACTCGTTTTTACACACGGATAACAATTATATCTATCCACAGAGTACCGCACGTCGAGCGCATTTATCTTAAACGTTATAATAATCATAATGCATTTTTTTTTTTTCCCCCCCCCGTTTAATAGATCAAACGCGCACTTTCACGTATCCGTTTAATATACAACATTGTAATGGGGGGGGGGGTTTCTACAATTATAGATTTACACAATTCGCCGTGATATTCATCGTTTTTTTTTCAAGACGTTTTGAAACAAAAACAACGCGTTTCGGCGCGACGCAGGAACACTAACGCGGCGCGTATCTTTTTTTCTGTCGCGCAGGAACCGAAACATACGCGCGTTTTTTTTTTTTTCCCGATCGGCTCGTATCATCCCCGGCGCCGTTAATCGCGCCGACAAACTCGACGCGGTCGGATGAAAACACAGCGTGACGGCGCGACAATATATCCACTGCAACGCGGCCGTCGGTGGCGCGGTTGACGGCCGGACATCGGCGACGACGGTTGAATATTATTTCGCGCGGGGCGCGCCGCGACGGCGCGGTACCTCCGTCCCCGAACCGTACCCGGGTGCGTACCGCGCCGCCGTGTTTCCTCGCCGCGGAGGGGGAAGTGGCGGGGCGGGGGGTGGGGGGTGCCCCGGCGGCCGCGGTTACGGGACGATCCGCCGCGGCGCGGTTCGCTCGACTCGACCGGCGGGCACGACCGACCCGCGTTTATAACACCCGTCGCCGTTATTGAACGGACGTTAATTTTTCGGTCGTGCGTCTCGGGCGCTCCTTTGGGAGATAAAAAAAAAAAAAAAAAAAGTATCCTCGAAAATATCCCCGGTTCGAATTGCGGCTGGCAGTCGTAACGAACCGAATAATATTACAGCGCGGTGGCCGCGACAGCGCGAATTTCGATAAAAAAAAAAAAGTACAATTTCACGAATTCATTATTTTATAAAACCACGGAAGACGTTTTCTATTCGGTTATAAATGCACGCACAGACTTGAAACTTGGTAATAATACTTATACTACCCTTACCTGGACGTCGTAAAATTTCCAAAATAATCGAACGATTTTTTTTTTTTGTTTTTTAATATTTTAGACCACTTATATCCTAGAAAACTTGCTCCGATGTATAAGTGTAGCACCTTTTCTGAAAATCAATTTTATCTTCTTGGTGAATACATAGGATATTTTTTAATTTTCGAAACGGTGTTTAAAATAAAAACGATTAACCGGGGAAAAAAATTCGATTTTTTCACGATTTCGTTATTTTAATTAAGTACCTACCACGTTTTCTAGCACAAATATGGTTCCAATTGAAAAGCGACAAGAGACCTTTTTTGTTGAATTATTAATGTTGTGTATATTAATGCAGGTCTTTTTTGGATTTTTGAATTAGTTTTCATAATAATCGGGAAAAAACGTAGGGAAAACGTACAGTTTCCCGATATCATTGTTTTACGTTAATAGGAAAAACGTTTATTATTAGAATAAGTGCTTTAACCGCGAAATGACAAGAAACCTCTTTTGTTCGGGAAGCGTCTCTAGAGATTACCTACTTTTGAATTCGTTATTAAACATTGTATCCAATTATTGTTTAATTATTTGAATGCGAATGGTCATATTTGTAATATTATATTCCGTAATTATTAAATGGCTAGACACAATAATTAAATAAACGAAATTAATATTTATGTATTATCATTCGGGAAATCAAATTATCTTTGTTAAAGGGACAATGAATTATAATAATTATTATTTCGAAATGGCTCGAGACAGGATAGATACCCTAACAAGGATTCGAGTACCTACAGCATTTATTTTAACCGCGGCAGAAATAACGAGATAAAAAAATAATAATAACTGAAAAAGCGCCCAGAAAACGATTTAGTTTTATTGCGTGGTTTATTCCGCTTACATTGCCTACGGTAAAATATGATATTATTATATTAAATTGTATCATGTATTTGGTGTACACAGCAGAGGTCACGTACATTGCACATACATTCACGCGCAAACCCGTATTATGGGTGGAGTGGGCAGGGACATGTAGGTAATTAATAATCGGAATGACCCACGTACTCGGCATCCAGCACTCGGTGTTGAACATAATATTATTAAGTTTTAGATTCTTTGTTTTCGTAATATTTAATGCGAATGTCTGATCGGGTGTCAAAAACTAGAATTCTCAGGGGAGTCTAGGTCGGAGGCTGGAGGTCAATGAGCCAGACTTTGGCCAGAGGAACGACGGGTTCGAGTAGCAAGCGTCGGGCGGACTCGTTGCGTTTCGGTTTTCCTATACTATATCATTGATTATAATCATGAAGTATGAACGAATATAATATGAACTGGCAACGGAACCAATTTCTGCGGTCGACATTTTCGTGAAGGGTGTAATCCAGAAACGAGGTACAGATGAAAGTTATCCGTTATCTGAAACTAACTTCACGGGGAGTCTACTTAAGTCAAGGAAAAACTTTATGAAGACAACAACTAGTCCATCACAAACGCCCGAAGCAACAATAATAGACTTATGGCAGGAGGAAACATTAGATACAATCTCACAAATACGGATAGACCCGAATGAAAATTTACCCCTTGCAGCTACTTACCGTGAACATGTAAGACACTTTAATATGATAAGAACCAAAACTAAAAGGACGGCTGGTAATATGAGGACAAGAGGACGGGAAATGTGATGTGTGGCGAGGAGCAACACGCAGGCCGTTTGTCTACACGCTCACTCTTATCGGGCAAGTATAGAGAAAGGGAATTGATGATGAAAAACGAATAATGATATCACATACATGGTAATTCGATTTCAGTAGATTTCGGAAGGAATAGGAACGTTAAGCTGGAGTCCGACACGAAAAGAAGAAGCGACTATTCGACGTTTCCGTTCGAAGGGAAATGTTACGATTATCGAATTAATTTCCGATAGACGATCAAGTCGTATTACCGAAAAAAACTTAACGAGTGCCTTTGTGCGAAAATATTATCATTCCGTTTCGAAACCTGAATCATATTTCGTATATTATTACACCGTGTTCAATCGGTTTAAATTTAATTTCGGGAAACGCGCGTGTTCGAATGAAAAGGCGGCGCGTGTCTCGAATGAGACTCAACCTTGTGTACGGTGTCTAGACGACAGTATGACATTACGCGCTGTATTATGTATTAATATTTACATTTTATAAGCCGGCTCAATTATTCCTTTGACGAAAAAAAAAAACAAAAAAAAAAAAAAACGTAATACGCATTATGTACCGTGTATTTCATTATACATTGAAAAAGAAACGTTTGAGTTTATAACCAATTAAACTCTCGCGGAATTATTCGTACATCTCTTGGTAAGTGCTTCTATATATAATATTTATACACACACATCATATACACAGGCTCGCGGGGTAATACGTTTGTAAGAGTTTGCGTATAGTGTCGTACACGGCGTATAATTGTACGGGCTATAGGCATCCGCCGCTTTCCGCCGCACGCGACGTGTTTATAGGGTTTTATTTTATTTTTATTTTTTTTTTTTTTTACACATCTACGCGTTTTCACATATACTTTATGATATTATTCCGGTTGAAATTCGCGTATTGTGTTTCGATCAAAGGGAATTCGAAATCCGTTTTTGAGAATTCTTCGGAGAGAGAATTACTCGAGTGCTGCTCTGCGCAGGTATTGTATATTATAATCGTGTATATATATACACACACACACACGCATAATAAATAAATATTTCCACCGCGACTTTCCGAGAGAAACAGAGAAACAGAGAAAGAGACACCGTCACGTTACTTTGTGAACGTATAAAATATAATTTTTTTTTTTTCCCCCTCTAATTTTTTACTTTCGTTCATCCCGACGGAACTTCATTGTTCCGTCGTCGCGGCGAACGTCCTCCGGTCAAAAAACGTGCGGAAAAAGCATTTTATTTAATTTTTACATTTACCGTCGTTTCGCTACTCTAGGTTAAAACGCAGCGCTCTTTTCTCGTAGATTCGTTTTTTTTTTTTTTGGCGCAGTAACGATATTTCAGTTCTCGCGTTTCGTTTGTTTAAAAAACAAAAATGCCATTATTCCGCTGTTAATGAATTACTAAAATCGCATTACGAAACGACGTTCGCGGACTATCCGTAATATAATAATAATAATTTATTATTATTATGAGAGGACAAATTTCACGAAACCTGCGACTGTTTAAATTATTCGTAAAATGTCAATCGCCAACGCGCTTTAATCAGACTTGGTTGTTTGAACAAAATTGCAATCTGCGAAGATTCCATTTTCCGTTTAACAATGCATTCTTAGGTAAAGTACGAGGACATTTCCGTCTCGAATACACAGATAGTAATTATATTATGTAATTACCGGCGGCGTCGTGTCAATTAACCTAGAAACACAAACGTTATATTCGATTTTCGCGGGTCTATGGGACGTATTTTAAATGTTTAAATTAAGTAAAATAATGATGATTTTTTTTTTTTAATTTGTGTACAAACCGATGGTGAAAAAAATATATTCATTTTTTAAAAACAATAAGCTTATAAATACTATTATATTAGTATACTACTGTTGTATGTACAGAAGTTTGATCAATTCGCAATCCGAATTAAAAATATATATATAAATATAAAAAAAAACAGATCCGGATTAAACCGAATTGATAGCTTCAATCCACAATCCGAATATTAAACACAATAGTTATCAAAAAATATCTGTAATAAGTACTCTGGATCTGGATTAATCGGGTAAAAAAAAAAAAAAAAAAATAGTATTAATAATATTTGTTTAGTTGTAATAAACTTTTTAAACATTTTATTAGGAAATAAAATGTATAGATTTTACTCCGATTTACATTGACAGAACTTTTTCGGAAAGGAAATCTCACTGCGGTGGTTTTTTAGAGAGGTCATTTTTCTTGTATTTCTTATGAGTTTTCCCAATAGATGGGAAATACATGGGAAAACCGGAAAAAAAACGTTGGGAAAACGGGAAAATAGGTACAATATTAAACAAACTTTATTCAAGAAAATGTTAATTGTTAATACATATTATGTAATTATTTTACCATAGTATGACAAATACATATATATACATTATATTATATATATATACATATATATACATAAATATACATTTGACCGAACTCTACTCAGAATCATTTTTTCGTTAGCAATGGTTAATCTGGCTGCTGCACTCGTTCCCATTAACCTAATACATAATTTTTTTTTTTTTTTTGTAATAAATGTATTCATTAAATTGGACGATTAATTCTTCAGTTCGATTTAATGGAATAATCCGACAATTTGGATTGTAATCCGAGTTTTGAATAGGATCGGATTGATCATGATTAAGTGCTGCCCAACACAAGTATCTCTGCAGAAACGTATCCAACGTTGGAACAATTTTAGGAGTGATAAACTTATAATAATTAATATTATTTTAGAATTCCTAAAATCCTAGAAAATTCGATAAAAACTGTATACATACCTTGAACATTTAAATTATAAGTGTGTCAAATTTTCCACCGCTCATTGGACTAAACATGTATGAGCACCTAGTGCGCCTCGACCCTCTTAAAAAACGACCGCCGCTGCCGACTGTTTTATTACACAAATACACTCGTATAACACTTCTGATAAACAAAACGGAGAAAAGGTATCCAACAGAGAGATTTACTGGTATAACGAGTAAACTGATTATTAAATGTAGGTATTTTGTAGTACCTACCTAAGTATTTCGACGGTAAATTCGTAATATAACACAATGCTTCCCAAACTTTTTCGACTCAGGGCTTTCCTTTTGAATTAAGGTATTCTCAGGGTGCTTTTGCATTTCATTGCAATCAAAAACCTATTTTGATCGGAGTCGTATTATTCACGGTGTTTATCCCATTGTATATCCGAGGTAAATAAAACCGATGTATCAACAATTCAACAATATTGTTGTCAGTTTTTATTTAATTTTAGAGAAATACCATGGTAATTTTGGAAATCTAGGCTTTTTTTTTTTTTTTTTTGAAACGAAATATTATTGGTGTCCGCATCTTTCAAGTTACAGAGCAAATAATTTGGAGAAATTTTACTTTCCGAAAAAGTGTTTTTTGAGAAAAATCCGAAAATAAGGACACTGTTTTCGCTGTCATTTGGGGTTTTAAATTTTTTTTTTAGTAAATAATAGCTCCAGTAAATATTACAAACGGTGACGCGGCGCTCCAGGGCATACACTTTGGAAACCGCTGGTGAAACGGATTCAATTGTACACGAAAAAGATAATGAATTTTCGTCACTACCGGATCGCCAATTTCTCTCATTTTGCTGCAGGGTTTGTAATACGCGTACGTATGCGGAAACGAAAAAAACGTGCCACACCAATTATACATGTGCCCTAAGAACATGTTATTGTGGAAAACCACAAACAAGGAAATGCAATATTGTTTTACAGACACTCAAGTGCGTTCTACTTCCTTCTATTGTATTACACACCCGTTCTTAGAAGACTCGGCCTTGACTCATTGGCAGACAGGAGACATCAGGCCAGCCTTAAGTTATTAATTAGGCTTATATCTGGTGATATTGATTTCCCTACTATCCTTTCATCTGTATCATTCAAAGTCTCTTCACGCACGACACGCCACACACATCCGTTTCTTATCCTTCCTTCTTCTATACTCGAATAAGCCGGTTCGATTAAATCGCTTGTGCGTTGTATGTCTATTGGGAACTCCGACGCTTTTTTATCTATTTTTTCCTAACTGACTAGAATCTAAAACTTAATTTACTACTGACTTTATTATTATTAACATAAGTAAATTTATACTTAATGTATTTTGTTTCTGTTTTTTTTTTTTTTTTTTTGTTGTTTTCCTGTATGGTTTAGCTTACAACTATATGCTGTAATTGGGCGCAATGCCCGTAAATAATAAAATAAATAAATAATCTGAAATGTACTTTAAACGAATGTACATATACAACACGCTGCATTTGTTCCACGGGAGATATCACAAAGTATTAGCGAAAGACTGTACACACGAACAAATTGTTTTCAAAGAATCAAAAAAAAAAAAATAATGATAATAATAACAATAAAACCGTTAGTGTACACATTTTTCCTAGGTTTTTCTCAGTTAACAGGGAAAAGGGAAATCAAAAACCGACCAACTAGCAACGAGCAAAAGTGTACCGACAAAATATAACTTGTTTCAAGAAAAGATGCCGTCAGTATTTATTTCAGACAAAATCATTACCGAGAGGGTATCGTAAATTTCCAATGGGGTAGGCTAAAACCAGAGTCGGAACTAAAAATATTTACATACGGGGAAAAAATTAAGAAAACACGATATTTTTTTTAAAATTCTATCGTCAATAAGATGACATATGCACATAGGCGCACACGGGGCAGTGCTACGGGGTGCTTAGCACCACCAGTTTCCCTGGATAACTTATTTCGGTATTTCATCGATAATTTGTAAATTGTTGCGATCTATTGGTTCGGATAAAATATTCATTTTTGTCAATTACAAGTTCACGAGTTCACGGTTAAAACCGTATTGCGTGAATAATGCAGGTTTCCGATTTTGTCTAAACATCAAACAGCGATTACACAGGAAATTGTATTATCTCACTTACTATATATATATATATATATATATATACATACATCTTAAACGGTCAGCATCGAAATTATGTTCCATTTATGACCGAGTTTGTATAACGGTAAAAAATTATTGTATCGCGGTTTATCAACCATAGCGTACTGGT
This sequence comes from Cinara cedri, assembly GCA_902439185.1. Taxonomy (NCBI): domain Eukaryota; kingdom Metazoa; phylum Arthropoda; class Insecta; order Hemiptera; family Aphididae; genus Cinara; species Cinara cedri. The sequence goes on along the minus strand of CABPRJ010001442.1, from coordinate 588,466 downwards.
GGGGTGTGATAGGTGATGCCCCCCCCCCACGAATCTGTGTACCATAAATTATTTTAGCACCACCTAAGCTCGCACCCGATGTGTGCCGATAGTCATACACGACCCGTAACTCGTATCACGTACCGTATATTATCGCACGTAGCCTACGTGGTAATAACGTCACACATTTGTCGCCCCTTCCCCTCTCGAAAACACCGCGGGTACCGAGATTACAATAAATAAAGACGGACCGGGCGAACGGTCGCGCTGCCGGCGGCGGCGGGCGATATTGCGGCGATACGGGGGAGGGGGACGATCCGTTCGTCCCGGGAGCGACGGCGGCGGCGTCGGCGGCGGCGGCGGTACGAAGCCGGGCGGCAAACCCGGGAACGGCGAACGCGGGGAAACGTTACGCCGGGTCCCCGGGCCGTGACATCTGCGGCCGCGATAGCGCCCGGCCGATGATGACGTGACTGGCCGCCGGGAGACGCGGTCATCGCGCGAACCCGAAACACAGGCAGGTGTACGCACTGCCCGTTTACCGGACCGCGTTCGGCTGCGCGCGCACCTTTTTCCGTTTCTTTCACGCTCCGCCGCGCCGTCTCGCCGCGAAGACGACGGCCGACGGTCACGTTCCGAAATATATAATAACGACGGTAATAATAATGTACGGCAATAATTTTAATGTTATTATCGTATAAACAAACGTGCGTACGCCGATCTAATCGTCGTCGTCCCCACCCCCCAAACCCCCCCCCGGGAAAAACCTATCGGCTGACGAACCCCGCGGATCCCGTTTCACCGTCGCCGCGTCCTTTGCGCCGCCCGACGGGAGCCGGTCGTGTGCCGCCGTGACGGGACGGTGCGGCGCCGCGCCCGACACGTCATTGCAACAACAACGCGCGTTTTCATCGCACTGTTTCCGTCGGCCGTTTCAAACTCCGCGACAAACTCTCCGGAACCAGCGGCGTCCGCGTGTGCGCGGGGAGTTCGTATCCCTCGGCTCCTACCCTCCCACCACCGCCCGCCCGCCCGCCGTCGGTCGTAAAATCGCGGAAAAACAAAAACATTATTGGCCCATTATCGAAACGCGCACGTGTCAACCGGGCCACCGGGAAACGCCCGGTGTATTTACCCGGCGCGCCGCGCGCACGAGTTTAACGGCGTAAGAACTGCGCGCGCGGCGCAATTGTTCACCCCGTTATAGTTCTTACACATTTAGCGTACGTCCGTGTATTCGTATTGTGTTTGTATTGTATTCGCATTAGACCAATAGTTTTACATAATATAAATATTTATTTACTATTTTTAATGCGCGATAAATATAAAAAAAAAAAAAAAAAATCATCTAGATCGTTGTTTACTTATAATTAATACAATTATTTGTTTATGTTTTACGTATTTTTAAATATAACACAATATTAATTGTTATTATTTAATTTTTTTTTTTTTTTACATTATGTCAAAGCATTCAGGGCATATTTCTATCAAGTGGTCTTTGCAAATAAGTTTTACACAATTGGTATGCAAACTTTTTTCGTTTTCCAAGCCCGGACTCGTTCGCGAAACGCACACCGACCAGATGCTCTAATCCTTTGATTTCCTCCTACTTCACTATTTGTAAGATCACAATATCGACTCGGGCGTATTTTCATTGATCTGCGCAACACGTCGTCAATAATAGCTCGTCGATTTAACTGATCGGCCATAAGTTCTCTACCGAGGGATTTCAGAAATAAAAAGCGAGTAATCTTAGTTGCGTTGTTCTCCAAACGAATTACTTGAGCATCGAGTCCACCGATGTTCAAAATAGAATAGGATAGTGTTAAGGGGCCAACGTGCACTTCGCCCAGCCACGGAATAATTTTCAGTCATCCAATCCACAGTGTCAATCCCTCCTATAGTAGCATTGCACATCTGTGCGGTTTCGGATTTTTTTTTTTTTTTTTGTTTCCAGTACTTTCATCGATACATTTATTATTATTACGCATCGTTGATAACAATAGAACGACTTTATTTTTCTGTGCTTTGTACGACACTAATGTCTTGTTTTGAGGAAATGCAAAATATAACGAACATAATTCTCGATGTTTTACTGAAAAAAATCGTTTATTGGTTCTCATCGTACCTATAGGCGTAATTCGATCTTTTAGAAGATCGTCGGCTAATGCAACACTCGTGAACCAGTTATCAACGGTTATATTTCGACCGGTTTTTCTTATAGGCCCGATAAGACGCTTCACAACACACGACGCAGAGTTATTTATAGAAAATGGTTCTAATTGCCGTGTACCTGAATGCAGTTCTAAGTTATTCGTGTAATAATTTACACTATAATCAAATGCAAATAAATTTAAACCGAACTTTGTTGGTTTATTAGGCACATAAACTCTTAACGAACACCGGCCTCTAAAATACTGAAGTTTTTCAACAACAGTCGCGTATTCTGATATTTTGTAACAAGACTTAAAGTTTTTGACGAAGTCTTCAACAATTTTACGTATTTCTGTCAAATTGTCTATTTTTTTCATTCTAAACGGCCACGAACATCATCGAACCGAATGTATCCCATAAGGAGTAGAAACCGATTTTCAGACATAACACAAGCTAAAATATCTGCCCCAAAACCATCCATAAATCGTTTGTTACACGATGTCCACTTTTTGTTGCGCCAAAAATATTTTTTATAATATATTATATAAATGTTAAAATAAATTATTATCTAAAAAATTATATAATTTTATAATATAACTATTGTATACATAACTCCAATTACTGCGTATATAACAGTTACATCCGTTTCATTTGCATCTCGATCTCGTGAAAAATTGTTTCGAATTTTTTCAATGTACACATTTGTACAAAATACCATGTGTTCAATCATTTCTTTAGTGAAAAATAATGACCAACAATCTTTTATTGATTTTGCACATTTTGTATTATTATCGTTTTGACAAATAGGTAAAAACGACAACGATTGTTGTGAAGAGTGCGCGGGACTAACTCGTGCTCTATAACGTTGTTTGGGATTTTTTTTATACTGGAACAAGGTATCGAGAAGTGATCGCTCGATATTTTCCGAAAATACTACATTTTTTTTTTTTTTTTTTTAATCAATAAGTACGTCTTATAATGAACCTGGGGTTAAACATTCAAGATTAGGTAACAATTGTATTTACGTAGTACTTATCGATGAAACGCTACGTGAATAAAACTAGAAAATGTAAAATGAGTGTAAATACTATTTATTAAATAGCTCAAAACAAATACGTCTAGGAATGAAATAGGATGAGTTTTCAGTTGAAATATCACCAAAAAACCAAAATTTAAAATAATGAAACCATTATTTCCGTAAACTTTCTCGTTGTCTTTATATTATTTACCCGGACAATAAGTATCAAAATTCGAGAGAAATTCGCTAAATTCTGCTAGGACATTTTTGGATTTTACTAGGGCTCCTAAATTTCGGAACTCCGTACACAAACCGTTCGTTTTTCCTGTACGTTTTCTTCCTCGATTATTGAAAACCGTTCGGACAATAAAAAAAAAAAAAAAAAAAAAAAAGATAATAAAAAATATGACACGAAATAATAAAGTAGGTTTATCGGCCGCGCGATAATAACACCGGTATACGTTCAAAGTTATAGTATCCGATACTTGGGATATTATATACGGGGACAAATCGCGCACACCTGTTATTATTATTGCACGCGGTCAACAATATTATTTTACGTTCGTCCGGTCGAGGCGAGCCGTATGGAGGGCAGAAGGGGGGAGGGAGTGTGGGATAAAAACCCGATTCGATTAAAAAAAAAAAAAAAAAAATC
>CABPRJ010001442.1:561824-582258 GCA_902439185.1 Cinara cedri | reverse complement strand
TTTTTTTTTTTTTTTTTTTTTTTTTTTATCAAATTTCGTTATGATAGTTTGAAATAAAGATTTCTTTTGCTTATTATTACTGAATATATAATAACTCAATACATTTATATCGTTTATACAAATATATACATCGGTATTATTATAGTCGTTTATACATGTTATTGTACGAAAGAAAAGTTTATTAAAAGTACTTAAAATTGTGTTTTATTTTATTTTTTTATTATTCATAATTAACCGTAACAGATTAATTAAAAAATTAATTAAAACAATTTTTGGCTACTTAAAAATATAAGACCTGTAGATATAATTTAAAATAAAGGAACGAAAAAAAAAAAAAAAAATTATAAAATAAGCTTTTAATATGCTAGTCAAGTTAATCACGTCTTTTACATTTAATATTATAATGCTTGCCGAGGAAAAATTCGATATACAAATTACTTTCAACGAAATTATGAAAGTCAATAGGATTAATTATTAAAATAACACGTAATATCTATAATAATATTATCAGCGTAAATACGAATATATATATACTTATAGCGATATTGTTGAAAATGTTAAATTAATAACGAATTACAATATACAGATACTCGTAGAACTATACATGATAACGGTTGCGTTACGTTTGTACATTTATCTGTTGATTGAAATTTGTGTTGCACATGTTATTCTGAGCTCTGTAATAGACCGATCGTATTTAACCGGACACAGGATCGACCAGGAACGGGTTCAGGGGCCCGGATGTCTCCACAAAGTTCAATTTATTTGAGGTCCCTACGATAAAGTGCTTTCACTATTTAGTAGGAAGATTCTTCGTACATTTTACCGTAGGCGAAACTGCGGGTCGTGCGAATCAGGCCATGGCCCGATCTAATACCGAGAGGATAACAGGCTGATTAACTGACCTCATAGAATTTTAAATTAAAAACTTAATTTCTGCATCTGAAATGCCTACAATGTTTTGTTTAAATAAATATTTATATAAAAACTAGCTGACCTGGAAATGCTATTGCTGGACAATAATGTTAATAATGATTGTAGTAGTTGTCTCGTCTGTGACAACCAAATTTTTTTATGTATCGCTGCAAGGTAACCCGCGAATAAACACAAATAAATAACTAAATGTACATAAACAATCAGATATTCGGGTCGAAAATACCCAAACACCCCTTAACGATAATTCAAGGGGTTGACAATGAAACGTTGAACACTATCCTGTCTTTTAAGTTGGACCAAATCGCACATCTTGTTCAAAATCGAGCATCAAATCTTCGCACGTGTGGTTTTTATGTGTATAATATACATAACGCGTGGGTAATACGTCCATTAACCTACTGTAAATATGGGATTGATATAATTCCCCGAAATTCAATTTTATGTACAAATAATTTGACGTTTAGTTTGATATTATATCAATTAACAGTTTGTTTTTTCAGTTACAAATTGATTGTGATCAATAGCGTAACCCGCAGAGTAAAGAGTGGTAATTCAAATTTTTTTTCATATTTTACATTTGGCCTGTCCTAATAAAAACGTCCAATTTGGCCAATGCATTTAAACGCCTACGCAAATGAAATAGGTTTTTCTTTTCTTTTTAAATCTATAATTACCAGAGTCCCAAACCGATACGGGTCTTGGGGCCCCCAAAACCCCAAATCCGGTCTTTGGCCTAGGACATACGCGTATTTTGTTAAAGTTTTAATTTTTGACCTATCATTTTACGCAGATAAAACTCAATATTATAATGTGTTGGGTAGGTGTATTATATTGTAAAATGATTGCCGTATTAATTTTCAGTAATTTGTCGGGTTATATTTCGTATATTGTTTATTCGTATTGCTTAAGATACATTTTTAATAATTTCACGGGATTTTCTGCCTATCGCTGTCGCGATGAATAAAACAAATAACGATAATTTTGGGTATTCTACAGAATATTGTAAATTATTAAAATATATTTTTCGTAGAAATGCGATATTACAACAAGAGGTAGCGAAATATTTATGAAAAATTAATTAAATGTGTAGGTAAATACACTACAAACGAAACACGAAAAATGATAAAAAAAAAAAAAAAAATACAACATAATATTTTTACTGAACGTGTTCAAAACGGTAACCGTATTGTATTATAATGCGAATCGATTTAAAATTTAAAAAAAAATATATATATATTTATACATATTATTTTAAACACGTGCGATAGATTTTAAATATATTTTTTTGTATACATATATTTTACTGAAAATGATAATTGGTGTCGTCTCCCGCGACTAATTTGTATTCCTTCAACGAAAGGTCAAAGGTCGAGTGACCGCGAATTAAATATTTCGAAGTTAAATATTACGTTCCATGACTCGCATATGTGATTGGCCTTACCCTAACTAAATCCCGCAGTCGGCTGCAGAGAACAAGAGACGATGAAAACATACAATTACTAAATTATGTACCTACGTATAAAAGTCGCGTCGCCGTTGCAATTTTATAATTGACATTCTACAGACTTTTGCCTACGTCACTCGTATCCTACACGTACCTGCAGTACATTACACCTTATTAAAACCGAACAGCCTATATTTTTTATGATATATACCATACAGGTAACGTATATGTAACGTTCTATGCCCGGACACTTTATTTAATTTTACTTTTATACGGGAGGGGGGGGGGGGGAAATTAATTTTCGACGTACTTGCGGTTGTCATATTTTATATTATTCATTTGTACGTTATACATGAAATACGGAACAATAAGTTTTTTTTTTTTTGAAAACGAGAAAACCCCTCCTCCCCCGTAAGTACGTCGTGTAGATACGCCTTTGCTGTTTTATTTCAAAAAATAGTGCGCGTGCTACGAGTGCTGCGAGCTCTATATGCGGACTACTTTCGACTCGCGTATACAGAAACTATAACGTATGCACGCGCTTATAATTACTTTTGTTTTGAACGAGTCTGCGGTAAAACTACTCTTATATACATCGCGAGCAGCCCTTCTGTGTTCAGTCGACAAAGGCCCTTTACACTATATTAGCCGATTTAAATGCGAGTCTAAGATAGTAGTGAAACAGATAAAAACGAAGGCGTACTTCACACGGGATAGGTCCAAGTGTATTATACAGCCGGTACGACGAGACCGTGAAAACTGTGTTGATTTAATAATATTATTATAGTCGTATCGTAATAATATAAATAATATACGAGCGACCAGTCAGCGATTCACAACTCAACAACGAAGTTACGATATTATGCCCTCGCCCCGTATCGGATATAATACCAGCGATGCTTGTTTATTGAAGATTTTAAACGCGTAAACACGTAATGCGCGAGTTCGTTTAATATTACGCATTCGATCAGACGGACAAGTATTGTGTTTTAAATATTAGTTAAAACGTACAGCGCGTTTATATTAGAGTCTGATGTAAATCGGTGTTTTTTTTTTTTTCTTTTAATAACGAGCATCGTTTTGTTTTGGTTTAGTCTGCTGCGGCAAGCAACGCGCGTTAGAGACACGCGAAACAACTCACTTATGCAAAATATCTCCGAAGCAGATATTACACAGATGTAGGTACTTGGTATACTTATTCCTTTAAAATACGGATAAAAATGATTATTGATTACTTATCGATTTGCAAAATAATGTTTTGAAAACGTATCGACGTATCCGCGTATCAATATGTCGCGTATTAAATAATGAACAAATAAAAAGCGGTCCTATGATAACGGGGATGGGTGCGGCCGCTGTTAGAGGTGATTTAGTGTGTACACCTGTGAGCAACGATAAACTATTACTGACGAAAAAAAGATTTTGAGCGGAGTCCAGTTGATAGTGATGCTTTGTCCACAACGTATACGTGTCACATTATAGTAAAATAATTAAAGAGGCTCTATATATTTCCTTTAATAATATTTGTTTAATGTCGTAGCGATTTCCCCGGTTTTCCTGCGTTTTTCCAGGTTTCCCTATGTTTTAAAAAAAGCCCGAAAATCAAATCGGTTTTTTACGGAACAACGAAAAATACCCGGTGAGCGCACTTAACGAAATTATTGAAATATCGAATGGAAAAAAAAGCAGATTAATTGACACGACGCGGAGAATTCGGATATTTCCGGGTTCGCGCCAATAACGGCCGTAGCGACGCGTTCGGAACAGGGCTGTCGAAAAACGACGCGAAGAAAACGCGGCTTTTACTTTTATAAGAAAATGAATACTTAAAACGGCGCAGAGAAAATACTCCGGGACGGTCAGAACGCGATGTTAGACCGTATCAATGAGTTGTAAAACATTTGCATGGTTCGTCACGCGCATTTTGTCGATTACGAATATGGACCGCGGACAGTTCACCGCGTGATAATTCGTCGTGCGACTATTCGCCGTCGACATATTTCGCCGCATTTACGCATTCACCGCGGTCACGGCGCGTCGTGGGTATGGTCAGAGGGCGACGGAAACCCGAATTGTAGGCGTACGGTGAAATATTTACTTTACTTCACGGGTTCACGACCAGACGCGCAGGCGTAATAGCAAGCGATCAGCCGAAACGCGAGCCGCGCGAGTGGAACGTACGACCAGATCAAAATTACGCCGTCAAATGGCATACGGATACGACGGCGGTCGAACGGGAGCTAACGAAAAAACGCAATATTCCAATTCCAATTTATAATAACCAAGACCGGTGGCGGCTCGGGAGTGTTTTTAACACCTCGGATCGCCGATTTAATTTCCCGCCTGCCCGGCCGCCCGTCGAAAAAAACTCCCGACCGAAGATTCCTCCGCTCTACCGCGAACGCGTTGAATTTTCCGCGATTCGCGTTACTCGAATGTACCCTCCCCCCCACCCTCTCCTACCTTCCGAGCCGCCGCCGACCGTATACGAATGGTGTTTATTATTAACGATCGATTACGATTAACGTATTGAACGGTTTAAGGCCAATGGACGTACGATTTAATTGCCCGCGCTCCGCCGCGGTCGGGGTGGGAGGCGGCTTATTACGGCCGCGTTAAAATAGCAATTGTTTTCACTACGTGTTCGGCGTCGTCGGAAACGCGCAACTTACGGAACGACAATCAGTTCGGTCGGTTTTGTCCCGAGCACGCGTTAACAACGCCATACACCTCGGTACAACCACTGCGCGCGATCGCGCCGTCGGTCGTCGGCCCGCACGCGGTTGTTAGTCTCGAGGTCCCTCCCACCCCCAGCCCGGGTATCGCGGAGCTCCTCGTTTCGCCGTACACGGGGGGATAAATACCGTCGCCGGAACGCGGACGTTCCGGACGATCCGTAACGACGGGCGAGGATTGCGCGCGTTCGAATCCGGGAAACGGGTCAGCGGCGCGGTCGTTCTGTCGCACGCGCGCGCGAGCCGAGAGACCGAGCGGAACGCATTGGCGTCGCCGTCGCCGTCACCGCGCAAACGGACGGCGCGTGTAGAGTGCGGTACGGAGAGTGCGTCGTTGTTAATTTCTTTCGCCGGACGCGGCGAAAAAATCCCCGACGGATGACGCCGACAGCCGCGCGGCGACGGGGGGGCGAGAAATAACAGCGCGTGTCGTTCGCGTGTTTTGTCGTTAGAATTTTTTTTTTTATTCGCGTTGTACACGCGCGTACGCATTATTATTTTTAACGAAGCCGTCCGCGGAGGGCGCTGACAAACGCTCGACGAGAACCGGCCGGAATCCCGTGCCGCGCGCACGGCGCCCGCGGTGTGCACAAACGAGTTCGACGGACCGTGCGGCGCGCGGATTGTCGCGGGCTGGAGAACGGGGGCGGGGGGGAGGGGAGGGTGTTGTTGATGAGAGCCGTCGAGAGCGCGAACGGAACGAAAATAATGTAAAAACACCGCGCCCTCGACACATTCGTCGAGTTCGTCGCGGCGGCGATACGTGTGGCCGAGTTTCGGCGTTTCGCGTGAAACAACGTCGCCCGTTGTACCGTACCCGTTTAGGGCGCGTCGCGTCCGATAGTTCGATAAAACTACGAGATTATTATTATTGTTATTATTATCATCACGCCGCGTGGCATTCGCTCGGTCTCTGCAGCGCGCGCGGTCGCGGTGGGATGAGATCGCCGCGGCCGCCGCCGTTTGCGAAGACTTTTTGGTCGACGTCCGCCATCTTGTCGGTGGTCTCCGCCGCGCGCCTGATACGATGCGATTATTTTCGACACCAATGAAAAATGGCGAACGACACGGCACCGCGGACATTTCCGGTTCCAGAATTGTCGTTTTCCGTGTTAGACGGCGTTGTCACCACGCTGTAAATCACAAACGCGCCGCTTATTGTGTTCGCGCGAAGAGTAGCTTAGCCGATAAACACGGGACGATGGTCGCAATTTTTTTTGTTTTTTAAAATACATTATTAATTGGATTTTTCTAAGGAGTCCGAGTAGTGAGATAACGAATTTGGAAATTGTGCCGTGTTATACACCGTGTGCCTAACTAAAAGCTATAAAAAAAAAAAATATACATTTTTTAATTTGTATACTTTTTAAACAATTTATAATATAATGTGTTCTACAATTATCAAAATACGATGCTTATATTCTCTTAAAAATTTGAATATTTGAATATATACTTTTAATATTCTTTAAAAATGTGTTTTTTATAGCAATAAAATCTCTTAACATCAAAATATGTACTTGTGTACAATGCAAATTGAATAAATAACAATTAAAAAAATCAATAAAATTATTAAAATATTAATAAACTGATTCCTTTAGATCGTTGATTCGGCATTTCGATGAATTAAAACTGATAAACCGAAGAAAAACAGTCTTCAAAAAAAAAAAAAAAAAATGGTTTGTTAATTTCAATAGACTTCGAATACAAAACGATAACTCGTTATCGCTTGAGGAAAACATGTGATAACTTACGTAGTAACAAAATATTATTAATATTATTCGGGTCGTGGGTGGTCTGTTGTCCGAAAATGATAACTGGATGTTTTGATATTAAAAATTCAACTGATAAGGGTATCAACGTCATTTACCGTATTCGGACGATATTTGTCAATAATAATTATCAAACCAACGTGTCATTGAAAACGATTGTACGGCGTACCTAATAATAAATTATTTTAAAATAGAACAAAACTTATTGCATCGGTTGAAATGTACATGATTTTTCAATTTCAAGAAATATTTCAATTGATTAATTTTTAATTAGTCAAATATGCAAATACACGATTGTATGTGAATACATTCTCTAAACATCAAAATATGCACTTACATGAAAATTAGAATTTTGTATTCAGTTTCGGTGTAGTGTGAATCGTTAACACGGATTAACCACAGGTTGTGCATACGTCCATTAAAAACATGTTTTTATAGAAACCCGCGCTATAGTTATCATGACAATATAGGTTCTGATCTAATCTAACATCTCCTTCGTATTGTGACGACACAGACAGGTTTCGATTTAAACCGAAAACTCCATACGATCAGGCTTTTGATACATCAACCAGGTATTTCGATTTTAGATTTTGAGCGCAGAGAGGGAGCTATTGGTTTTACAATGCCGTTTATTTCTTCTCCTTCTGTTTCTTTGTTCCGGTCTGTGGACACGTTTTTTTCCTAGTAAACCTGCTCTGATTTCTATGTGCAGCAGCTTTTCTGAAAGCTCAAGTTGTCTAGATTGTATTTTAAAAAGATCGTTTTTTGATTTTCGACGCCATTTTTAAATAATAGTACTTAAGTGGGGAAAAACGTAGAAAAACGTACAATTTCACGATTTCATTATTTTATAAAAACACGGAAGACGTTTTCTACCAGAAAAAAAGATTTAATCGAAAAGTCACAAGATAACTTTTTTGATTTACTTTTTTATGGTGTCATCGCCATAACTTCTGAGTCACTTTTGAGCTTTTAAGGAATTTCAATTTTTGGGAGTTGTATTTTTGTAATTCGGTTATAAATACACGTAGAGACTTGAAACTTGGTTATAATATTTATATTAAACTTACCTAGACGTGCAAAATTATCGTACGACTTTTTATTCCTTCTTTAATTTTTTTACAATGGTACTTTATTTTTTTATACTGTAGACCACTTATATCCTGGAATACTTGCTCCAATGTATATGTATAATACTTTTTCAGAAAGTCAATTTTATCTACTTGGTGAATACATAAGTCATTTTATAATTTTCGAAACGGTATTTAAAATAAAAACGATTAACTGAGGAAAAACATACGATTTTTTCACGATTTCGTTATTTTAAATGAGTGCCTAGCACGAATATGGCTCCAATTGAAAAGCGACAAGAGACCTTTTTTGTTGAATTATTAATCTTGTTTTTATTAATGCAGGTCTTTTTTTGATTTTTCAATTAGTTTTCATAATAATCGTGAAAAAACGGGGAAAGATTAGGTTAAAATCTTACGGCACTCCAAATTATATATTACCGTACCGTGCTCGGAATCGTTTTTCGTTAGCAATGGTTTGTAGTTGCTTACAGATATAAATAAAATAAATGTATGTATCCTATCTTCCCAACTTCTCACCTACAACAGTGACCGCACCCGTCTCCAGTATTAGCTCTTTTTTATTTTTCTGATTATAAAGTTAATACTTACATTTGTTATTTATAAAATAAATAGTCATATAGATAGTAGATATTTAAAAAGGTCACATGGGGAAATATTTCTTCCTAATCACTCCCCTTAAATAAGCCCCCACTCTACTATATAGAGTGATACTTAGTATAGAAGACATGATATAGGTAGCAGAAATAAATAATAATAGCAGAATAAACTTCGATAGACAAGTTTATGAAATTCCTACACGGTAGCAAACTAGAACAATAGTTACTACCGCTCTCACAGTCTCACAAGAGTAATTGCTAACTATCGTGCTGAGAATTTGTAATGTTTATGATAGGAATTATCATGACCAGTGGTGGATCCAGACCTTTATTTGGAGAGGAGAAACCATTTACAATCACAAAAAATTGGTATACATTTTAACGTTATACAAGAAAACATCGTTGTATACTGTTTGAGGCGGGGGAAAATTACCCAGTTTCCCCCCTCCTGGATCCATTGATCACGGTTGTGAACTTTGCCAAATATCACTGAGGTATATAATCATAAACCATCTATTGGGGTAATCAACGGCTGTTGTGAATAATATTGAACGATTATTATTAACATTCGTTTACCGTCAATATTTTTTAATATTGTATTATAATAGATTTTGCTCGGGAATTTTAAGATATTCGCGATGCCTTGAAGTCCTGCAGTTTTATTAATATTTTTTGTACCGTTCCGCGTTTAGTTATTCGACGAATTCATCGAAATCGCTTGAAATATAATAATATATAATGAATGCTGCAGAGAGAAATAATTATATTTATGAAAATAAAAAAAAAGAAAGATGGCCATATCTCATATCTTTCACACTTGAAAATTATAATTTTTAATTTGCATTCAAGGTATCCTTCGAACTATGTCGAATGTTAAATTTCCATATTCCGTTCGAAGAAAAAAAAAATCAATGTTTATTTATTTATTTTTATTTTAAGTAAATAATTTAAAAGTATACCAATACCTTTAAAAAACAAAAAAAAATAATTCAACTCACCCTTTTATTAGGTAGCCGAAAACTTCCGCCGACCGAAAAATCTAATTAATTCGTATTAAAATTCTCAAAAGAAAAAAAAAAACAGGAAAAAAACTTATTGTTTAATTTAATCACAACGACCCGGGCATGGTCAGCTGATACGGAATATCATTTTTTGTTTATTATTTTATTTTTCTTTCCCCATAGTCGTTTTTCAATAAGAATCTTTTCAGAGCTTATTTGAAAATATCAAAATGGAAAATCAGTGACCCGAACAGAAACGCAAAAATGTCCATTGAAGCATCTAAAAATAAAAGAGAGTAAAATGTTCGTGTTTTGCTGTTTATAATAATTTTGACAATACTATTACGGCGTTCCGTGAATACATTCAAAAAACCGATCCCCGCCGTGTCGATTGATTTTCGTTTTTTTCATTTCAATCGTTTATAAAAACAAAATAACATTATAATTAAATTACGGTTGAGTAGAGCTGTTGTTAAACGGCGTCTGCCCCGAAAGATTCGCCAAACTATTATTTATAACGCAAGTTGGATACAAGTAATAACGAAAATTAAAAAAAAAAAAAAAAAATCTAAAATTCAATACAACTATCACTCCAGAATAATCATGGGTATTACAATAGAAATAATAATAATTTAGCCAATTATGTTCAGTAGCGATGTCAAACGATAACAATCGATTGATTATTGTTATTGTCATCATTCGAAACATTATTGTCGCCATCGTCTGTCGTCTAAATATTGTGCGACTGTACAGGCTGGCCGTACTCGCGCGGTATTCGAATATTATTAGGTTTTCATGTGGCCGTAAAACACAGTGAAATTAACGTCATTTTTAACCACGTAATTTAAATATTGTAAACACGACGCTACACCCGCATGTGCTGTCTCTTACAAAAGTATGCGACATAGAACATTTGCAATCGCAAAGCATTAGCGGGCACAATTTTATGCTGTTAGTTTTTAATGTCAGAGTGATCTGTTCAAAATTTAAAGAAAATACCGTTATCAGTGTAACTACGTCGGCATTTTAGATATTTAAACGTTTTAGCGAGACATTTTATGAACACAAGAATTATAGCGGTTAAAATACGCTTATCCTTCGCTAAAAAATATTTAAATAACGAAAAAAGATAATGTTTTTCTATCGAATGTTATCTTTATGATTTGCATTAAGTCAATTCATTCTAATATTAAAACTAATAGCAGAAAGCTATCCATTGAACGCAAATTTGCTTTGTCGTACGTCGGTAAAACGGTGATAGCACGGTGCGGGCATGACGTCCACTTAAAGATAAAATTAAATGTCCACTTAAAGGTAGATGGATATACTAATACGCGGACATTACTGTTGATTATTCGATTCCCTACAATACTTTCCAGTACATACGATTTCGCTTATGATATTCGAAATATATCACTAATCATGTCTGTGTAGGATTACACGAATTGTATGAAACTTGTATTTATGAAATGTGGTTTTTTTTTTTTAGGCTTCATAGGCCATTTAGACTCGTAACCGCCTAAACTACATTCTCCCATCGCTCTCTATCATATGCTTTCTTCCAGTCAACTTCTGCAGTTTCTTCTAATAATTCCTTAACACCGTCCTTCCGTATTTTCCGCGATCTTCCCCTTGGTCTCGGCCCTCTCACCATATAATATGTTAATGCTCCTTTTAATATACTTCAATTGGCCCGACAATGACCTGCCCATTTTATTATGTATCGTGAAATATTATATTTTAAAAAAAAAATATTAAATATTACCACTAGGCGAGAAGCAGGGAAAGTAGGATTCACAAAGATATTTAATTTATATCTGAATGTAACGGTAAATCATCAATAACTAAATGTTACTATTCTGAGCGAAGTTCAGTTGTAGGTGTTTTGAAATTCCGTATTATTTATTTTTTCGTCTGAATTTAAACTGAAAACACTTACAAAAACAAATTTCTAAATTATATTCAATATTTTTTTCCCGCTTAGTAAAGCTATTATAATTTAGAATAATTCTTTTTAGTCAAACAATTTCATATATAATCTATACCCATAGAAAAAACACTAAAAAAAAAAAATTTTAAATTTTTATTTACAATTTATTTACAATTGCTAGATAGCTCAAAATTCGCCAGATTATTTTGAAAATTTGATCACATTTAAAATTGCAAATATAACGTTAATATTAGATTTCGTGTCTTTGTGAACATTTTTATCCAATAACAATAAAAAAAAAAAAATCATGAAACGGTTTTATCCGTAAAATGTTTGTTTTTCCAATCCCTTTTTCACCAATCATTATGAAAACCATTTTCCAAACAAAAAATTCTTAACTCAGCAATTAAATCAAAAATGCAAAAAATTATAAAATATGACTTGAAACTTTTTGATTCGAGCATGGTTTTTGGTAGAAAAGTTGTTTGTGGATAGAAAAGAAAAGCACAAATCGCAGTAAAACCAATACATTATTCGTCCCGCTCAGAAACTAAAAAATTATATAGTTTAAAACCCAAATAGTCGCAACAAACATCGTACTAAAGGCGCGACTGAACGTTGACTGAACTGACAACTACTGCCCATATAGCTTGTTAAAAACTAATTAAAAACATCTACAATCAATAATAGTATTATCAACTAGATGTAACCATTGAAATTATTGATATTTGTATGTTATCAATTTTAATGAAGAAAATAATATTTAAGAGTTGAAAAAAATAAATCCGATAATACTGCAATATTATAACCTGACGAAACATTAAAAAAAAAAAAATAATAACAAAACTAAACTATACCCAGAAACAACTAATATCTGGAAAGAAAACAAAATGCGTTTTTCAAATATTTCAAATAGTGTAAAATTTCACGTCAAAGTGAAAACGTCCAAGTGAAATATGTTGCGTACAGTCGTAACCCTATGTCTGTACGCATATCGAAATAGTTTTCGTATAATATTGCTAAAATTTGCATAATATAATACAATATATTTTATGAACACGAAATATAATATATAAATAATATATTATCGTCAAGAGGTCAAATCAGATATCCAACGTATAAATTCATTATAATAATAAGGTAATAATTATGGCTTTTCGGGTGTAATTTGCACGTTATAGTCGCGCTAATAATAAATTTATAAAATATTATACGTATAATATTATTTTTTGCCCCGCGTAGTAATAAAATACAACTGCTGTTCCAGAGTTTACATAATATAGTACGGTCAATACACAATCGCGTATTGTACGTACATATATACATTGGTATTAGCATATTATATGGGTACAAAACAGTGTAAAAAACCTATAGGTACGCGTGAATATTATATTATATCGAAACCCGATAATAATAATAATGTCGGATATAAAATATTGGTAGGTAGGCATTTGATATATTATTTTCACGAGACAATAAAATTGTACCTATAAGTGTAATACTTATAAGCGTAATAAACAAATAAGAATTTTTTTCGATTTAGCCCAAATGTACACAATTTTTCCAAGATCTATGTTATGAAAACGCAATAATTGAACGAGAACGCATTACTAAATAATACATTTTCAAGCACTTTTCGTTTGGTATCTATCACTGGTGGGTCTGGGGGGGAAGGGGGGGGACTGCGATGATGCGATCACTCTCTTCAGTTCCGTCCAAAATATACTCTTAGTCTCAACGCACCTTAAAATTGGTTTTCATCAAAAATATGTGCCCTGTATGGAATTTTGAAATCGCTTAACCCTCTCCCCTCCTTGCTATCTTGTCTTGGACTTTTTTCGTCCCCTTTTTTTCCAAGTTAAAACCGAATGCAGTGAGGGATTTGTTTTCGCAATTCTTGCTCACTGCTTCCATCGTTCGTTAATACACGCAGAGTCAGGCGATGGGGTTCCGGTTGGCCTTAGTTTAGGCCTCTATTGTCCTCTTGTCCTGTTTCTGAGGGTGGATCAGTACTTAAAAATGCCTCGAAATTCACATCGTAACTTAAAAGACCCCAAAATTTCCGCCTCGTATTTTATTTATAGACTCTCCGCGGTTAAAAAAAAAAAAAAAAAACCTGTCAACGAATATTGATAAATCGGTTTTATTTTTGTTTACTTTTGCTACAAAAAGGGGAAGCCCGCGACCACAAAATTATACCTTTTCAGTTTACCGAACTTCTCTTCGAATCGTCGCTTTCAGTATTATAAATAAAATTCCCCCATATTATCCTTTATCTTACCGAATTTCTGCTTACAACAGTGGCCTAACCATGTATTAAAGGGGGCGTTCTGGACGGGTTTGACTTCCGGGCCAAAAATCCCCAGGGGCTTC
Source organism: Cinara cedri (assembly GCA_902439185.1). Classification (NCBI taxonomy): domain Eukaryota; kingdom Metazoa; phylum Arthropoda; class Insecta; order Hemiptera; family Aphididae; genus Cinara; species Cinara cedri. Next base: position 568,380 of record CABPRJ010001442.1, on the reverse strand, counting down.
AGTTTTTGCCACAATATATATTCTTTTATTCAATGTATTTTTTATAAATTTAATCAAGAACTTTTTATTTTTGATATTTTATTTTTTTCAACAACTTTTTGTTTACGTCCTTTAGTGGAAACTACTCTCTATATCGCGTACTGTTTTTATTCAATTAAAATATATTGGTAATAATTTTAGATTCAGTGCGAGGAATTTTAGAGGAAATCATTAAAGAGGTGAATTTTCGGTTTTCCAATCGGTTTTCATATAACACTTACGCACACGTATTTAAAAGAAAAACTTTAGCTCCGAATCGTTTTCCGTTGGCAACGGGTACATCGTCACATATACATTGAATTCCTCTCAAAAATATCCTACCATTCCAACTTTTCACTTACTATCAGTGGCCCGCCCGTCGTGCGAATTATGTCAGTCTTTTCAATCGTTCTTATTTTTTCTGAAGGCGTCGTCGAAAATTTTGGCGGTTTAACAGACAAATCATAGCCCCCAGTACGGTTATGCTGAGATTATCATACTCTACTGGCTAGTAGCATAATGCTACCATACGGTATGAAATTTCTAAAGCATTTAAGCACCGTAACTCGGTAGTTTTTTAACGTAAATGGAATTTTTAATAAAGGTTACCATTTAAAAATCAAAATTAGGTAGTGGTTTTGCTAACTAAAAAAAAAAAAAAAAAATGGCATAAAGACGGAAAGGCGGAAAGTGACATAAAGACGAAATCGTAGAGCAGCTTGTTTCTTAAACGTCCAAGAGAATAAATTCCGGAAAAAGTTCATACTTTCCGAGATAATGAGCGCCTTAAGGTAGATTGATCGCCCTGTGTGTATCCCGGCGTTATCACGCCCTTCGATTCTAGTATCCGCGTAACCTCCCCCCGAATTCACCGTACTTTCCGGGGAGGTTCGAAATTCCTAGAGCGTTTAAGCGCCCGTCACGGCTCGGCAGTCTTTTAACGGTAACCCCGGCGTGACCGTACCGCGGCGGGACGGTCGGGGCAGCGCGCGACGTTTGTCCGCGCGGGACGTCCGCCCGCGAACGTCACGATCCGGGCCCGTCGACGCGTTCCCTCCCCCGCCCCCCGGGCCCCGCGCCGTCCGTAACAACAACGGCGTTATTGTCGCCCGCTCGGACGTAAACGCAAACGGTTGTCGCACTCCGCCGTCGCGCACGCGGGCCGGCCTCCGGAGCCGAAAATTATCCGACGGCCGCGCGATAACAGCGGGGGGGGGGCAAATAACAACGCGATTTCGGTTTGCCGGGCGCGGCGGTGGCGGCGGGGGGGGGGGCACAGGTACGCGCGGAACGATCAAACGGCCGCCGCGGCGAGAACCCCGAGGCGTTCCGCGCGGCCGGCGCGGCGCGAAGGCGCGCGAATTATTTTCTCGACGTTGAAAAGACATTTTTGCCGTACTGCAACCGTGATTCCGGGAAAACGGCACGGCCCGCCCGTAAACATATTACGCCGCGCCTGGTTACACCCGCTACTTAGTCGTCCCGACGTTCATCCGCATACGTATCGCGTGTACGTCTACACACACGCGTGTATACGCGAAAGAACGCAACGCGCCGGCAATACAATAATGTCACACGCGCGTATAAACGCGTGCGTGTACACGGATTTAATACGTTTCGAGAGCTTCCGCTTTCGCGTTCGTCGCGCCCGCGCCTCTGTGTCTTCCCTCGTCTTCCCGACCGCGTGCGGTGTTGGCAATTCGCTAAATTATTACCGCGCGCCGTCGTGCGCCGCGCCTACCGGACCGTCGCCTGCCCGTATTGCGTTACCGCGATGCTTACAATCCGATCGTCTCGCGTTTGTTTCGCGAGTCGTCGTGCGCGCGTCTGTGAACGTCAATTGTCACAGCAGTCGGATGCGCGGGACACTGTAGGCGTATCGTCCGCGCGAACGGACACCGCGGCCGGGCGATGCAAAAGTCATCGCGCGAGTACTTACCCGTTAGTGCCCGCAGCCGTTTTCGACGGGGCTCCTCCTCCCCCCCCCTCCCGTCGACGAACCGACAGTGTAAAACGTTTGAAACGTTTGCAAATCAATATCGCGTATTAATAAAAAAAAAAAAAAAAATGAAAAAAAAAGACGTCGCAGGACAATGGAGACGGGTGCAGCCCCACTGTTTTAGGTAATTTAATGTATACCTGTAAGCAACGATCAAAACCGTTGCTTACGAAAAAAACGGTTCTTAGGGGGGTTCGGTTGCCATCGATGCTTTGTCAACAATATATACCGTATTATAGTAAAACAATTAAACACGCTATATATATTTTCTTTAATAATATTTGTTTAATTTTGTACCGATTTTCGCAGTTTTCATACGTTTTTCCGTGTTTTATGCCGGTATTTCACATTTGCCCGGAAAAATCCTGAGATAAATCGAAAAATTACCACTTTCATGTACCTCTCCGTACCGATTTCCTTTCAGAAAACGTGCTACACTTATAAATCTGACAAATTCTTTTGGTAGAAAAGTTGCGTACAGATAAAAAAAAAAAAAAAAAATTAACATCTTTGTAAAACAATAAGTTTCTTCGTCCCACAAATAATAATAATAAATAGTAAAACCATCATATTATAAATATAATGTTATTTTAATAAATTAATTTTGTATTTTTAACAAAGTCACTAGTATAGTTTCTACCACGCGATAATACGAATAAGTATCAGACAACGAGACTGTTAAAATATCAAAGTACAAATGGGTAATGGTTAAATACTTAAATACATAAATACAGAGGTGTAAGATTGAAAACTTTCAATTGAACATTTTTTTTCGTTGAAAGTTTAGTTTTAATGTGATTTTCTTAACACGATACATTTTTGAGGTTAGCATCAAATCTATTTATATTGTTGGTTATCGATGCTCGAATCTAATGTAAATGATAATAAGTACACGGTAATAATGATTATTCACGTACTGTTATGATTTTATGACTGTTATCGTTATGAGACACGAGTGTCTCAATTAATAATTCGTATACTTCACAGTGGCTAAAATTACGGAACCGTTATAAAACACTTTATTACCAGTGATTACGGCAAATGGAAAAGTGTAGTCAATGTAATCAGGATGTATAATCCTGTTGTTATTATTATTTTTTCATATTTGTTATAAAGTTAAATGTTTATTATTTAAATATGAATTAAACCACTGTGAATCTAAACGAAAATGAAAATATATAGGTGTTACATGTTAAATAAAACATATTTATTAATCATAATTTATGAACAGTTGTGACTTGTGGTCTTGTGGTTAAACTGGATACAACGTAATTAATAGTAATAACTGCTCATAAAAAGCATTTAGTGTAAAATTGGGGAAATGACAAACAATAAATAATACAAAAAGAAAAAAAAAAATGGAAAAATCAATGAATGTAGGAAAATGTTTACACGCTCAACGACTCAACATTTATACTAAAGTAAAAATACAAAATGTTTTATGATAGATAAAAATGCACATTTATTTACGACTTTAGCCGGGAAAATGTCAATATTTTTATAAATATTTTAGATTCCGAGCGAAACGAGGGAGCTATTGGTTTTACTAAGATGTTTATTTTTTTTTCTTTATTTTTTCACTAGTCTGTGGGCAGGTTTTTTCCAGATAAACTTAATTTGATTTTTACGTGTAATATTTTTTTTGAAAGTGCCATTTTTTAAATAAAAACACTTACATGGAAAAAACGTACAATTATTTCACGATTTCATTATTTTATAAAAACACGGACGACGTTTTTTACTAGAAAATATGATTTAATCGAAAAATCGTAAAATACCTTTTTTGTTGTCTTTTTCATTTACTTTCTTACTGTATTATTGCTATAACTTTTGAGCCATTTTTGAGCTTTTAAGGAATTTTAATTTTCGGAAGTGTAAGTTTGCTGTAATTTGGTTACAAGTACACGTAGAGACTTGAAACTTGGTAATTATAATTATATTGAACTTACTTAGACGTCGTAAAATTTCCATTACGGCCATTGTTGTCGATGGAAAGTTGGAAACATAGGATACAGATGGAATTTCAATATAGATCTGTAAGCAATGACAAACTATTGCCCATGAATAAACGATTCTGAGCGGAGTTCAGTTGATAGTGTTGTTTTGTCAACAATACAATATATGGTTTATATCATATTGTGGTTAAATGATTACAACAATAAGCGTTTCCATGACAACAATGATTAAAATAATAATAACAAAAAATAAATAAAAATGGTAGCCAATGACAACCTTATTTTTAATCTTTCAATATTTTTATCCTAATCTACCGAGGTTTCCTCGTTATCTCGAATATTAATGAGAATTTTAAATAATGTCCTCTTTAAAGTATCACCCAAAGAACATTTCTTTTCGGAAAAGGTGTTTTACTTGATAATCGGTGTATGCTTTCTGGTAGAAAAAGATAAAAAAAATCGTCCCACTTAGAATCTAAAAAAAACAAAAATCTGAACTGATATTAATAATTTTAATTTCATCTGACTTTAATGATCAGAATATTTTCAATTATTTACGCGGAGTAGCCTTAAATATATTTTTTAATTGCACATTTACAAATTTAATTTTTAACTGTACGTGTTTCGTAAAATGTTTAGCAATTCTATTTGACGAGTTTTTTTTTTTTTTAATTAAATATCGATATCGTTTTTTATCCATTTAATTTGATATATTATGTATTTCAAATAAAATTATAATTCTTTTAGCCATTTTATTTGACATGTATTTCAAATAATAATATATACAATTTTTGTACATAATAGTTTTGTGAACAATTGTTTTTCGATCAATTGACGGGATTCCGTTGTCGATTTGTAGACTCACTATTATGCAAATTTGACATTTATAAAGATTAATGTTTTAATATTGCCGCATCCACACCAATTGCATTTCGTCCGTCGTGCAGCGTAGGCCAATGAATTTTTTTTATTATTTCTGTGAACCTTAATCAAAAACTAAGTACGTAAGGCGAGGGCTTGAGCACTCCTAATCCGCTCTCCATATACCCTCCCCCGTGTATGGTTTTCCATAAAGATAATGTACCACTGATCGTTGATTTATAAAAGCTTCGTACACACTGCAGCCGGACACGATTTAGTATTTTAGTATACGTATGGTCGTTTCTTCGGAGATCGGTAATTTTCGTATTATAACGAACGAATTTTCTATTATTTCTTTTCGTTTTTCTCGATGTATTTTAGGTGATTTTTCGGAACCACCGTAATGTTTTCGATAAGCCCGAAAAAAACTGTGTTTTGATACCATAAACCCATTTATTCACTTTCTGACTGTTTCCGCGCCCACAAGGCGAAAAACGCGCATTTTCCAACGGCCGATTCGTGTACTTTATTCGGGAACAAATTCGAAAATCGCCGAACATTTGCCGCGTCCCGTCCGAATACCCCGGGGGGTTCGAGTCGTCCCGTCCGCGGGGGTGTTCTCGTCGTATAACACTGAGAACATGTGTACGCGCGCGGACGCAGCCGTGCGTTGACGGCGGCGGTTCGTTTCGGCGGCGGGACACGCGCGCGCCCGTATTATTTTAGCGGGTAAAGGAAGGGAAAAAAAGGTAAATAAACGAAATAGAAAATCCCGAGCGTGACGCCGCCGCCGTAGACACTCTTTCGGCGTGACAGGACCGTTGAATTAACGTCTCCCTGTCTGTCGGTCTGTCTGTCTGTCTGTCCGTCTCTCTCTCACTCACTCTCTCTCTCTCTCTCCCTCTCTCTCTACCTCTCTCCCACGACGTCTATCGTCTCGTCTCTGCACACGGGGTGTGCGCGCTGAGAGAGATGTGCGGCGGCAGAGAACCCGGTAATGGGACATGACACGGGGCGTTCGGCCGCGCTAACGAGACACGCGCGCGCGGGCCGCAGGACGGCGGGGACGCCGCACGAGGAGCGGACGTCGTCGCCGTCGTCGCCGCCGTGCCGCGGACACCGCGAGCATTGCAAAACAGTTTCGGCGTTAAATCGCTCCGCACCGCGTGCGTTGCGCGCGCGCGCCCATACGCCCCGGCGCGGAGCGATACGGAACGGCGTCACCCGGTATGTCGCGGGACCGGCAGCCACGTGTGTGTAACGCGTGTACGGGGTGCCGCGCGTGGCCGTGTGAAAATGCGATATGCGGCGGAATCGGACGGTAGACGAAACGAAATGTCGTTCGCGGCGTATCGGTGCACACGGTCGCGTTGTGCGCCGCCGCGCTCGCCGGGGATATGGCGGTTACTATTTTTATTATTTTTTTTTTTTTGTTCGTTTCGTTCCCCGCGGTAGGTCAACCGCCGGCGATACTATTGCGCGTACCCGTGCACGCGCGTACATCCAGGTCGAAATTAAAAAAAAAAAAAACAAGAAGAAAAACCCGCGCTGACCTTTCCACGGACACGCGTGTTGAAATATCACGCGGTAACGGTACGCGGCGCCGCGAGAACGCTCGGGGCATCGATCACCGTCGCGGACGGACCCCGACGGTAACGCGACGGGCGGCGGCGACAACGACGACGACGCGGACCGTGTTCGCCGGCGACGCTATTTAACCCCC
>CABPRJ010001442.1:536874-561657 GCA_902439185.1 Cinara cedri | reverse complement strand
CCCCCTCCGCGAAAAAAAAATACCTCCAATACGTTTTTACGCGTTTATTCCGCGACCGTACCGGTGCACCGGTACGATTCTGCGAGTTTCCGTGTTTTTGCCCACCCCCACCCCCACCCCTATCGTTTTATATAACCGAATCGGTCGGTAGTCGGACGCGACCGCGGTTCGGCCTATTCTCGATAACAATGTGTTTATTTTTCTTCGTATCTCGAACACGACTCGTGCCATTGCGCGCCATTTAGATCTTTAAGGATATTACGACTTTCAAACGGTATTTATTTAACGAACTCGTCTGCGATTATTGTTTTATCTGTCAAATGTTGTCGTGAATGTTATGGCTAACATTACTCTTATCTTGGATGATTTCGGTGAATAAAACGTAGATTTTACAATTTTTTATTGCGTATAAACCCTAGCCCTAATAATAAATATAACTATCGCGTTCCCGCGCCAGTATCATTATGCCGGACAAAAACGTACGGCTATATTGTACGTGGCGTTGAATAAAAAGGGCGGAGCCGGGGACACGAGCGTCGGAGAAAAAAAAAAAAAAGCCGTTTAGAAAAAAGCCAATATTTTTTTGGAAATATCAAGTGCGTTCGCCGCTTAAGCGGATCGCCTTGTTCTTTGTATCACGGAAAAAATAATATAATATCGTAACGTCGCGTCGCACAGCGACAAGTTACGTTCCGGCGATTGCGATAAACGCGGTCGGCGGAAACGTCGAAGTTTCGTTATTATACAGTCCTATAAATTTTCATGCGACTACCCACCGTTCTCGCAGCGTAATTTCTGTTATTTTTCGATTGCATTTTCGTCGAGCAATATGCGTATCATTACTATATCGCATGTATACCGTGGGAATAAATATCTTTAGTTGGAAATAATTATTTCCGACATGCAGCCCAAAGATACATCTCCATTGCCCACTCGTATATTATATTATAATAATATAATACAATACCGTTCCGTACGAATGCGCATTGAAGTAAAACAATTTTTATGAAAATAAAACGTATTATTGTTTTTTTTTTTTTTTTTTTTTTTTCATTTAAAAGATGATGCGATTATATTATTCTTCTTCTTATTATTGTTATTATTATATTGTGTAAACGTACGAGCGGTACGCGGAACGAGCGCTTTCTTTGAGGTCCGACGAGTGTTACTTCTTTTTATTACCATACCGTCGCAACGAAAATCCCGCGACGTCTCACGGTAGAAGACGTATTTTTTAATATTATATTATTCGCGACACGCGACGCGTTCCGGAAAGGCGCGTTTAAAACGTAGGTATTTTCGAAATTAAACGACGGAGAGGGAGGTATGGAAATCAAATCAGAATGCACGCTTACACACTGTACACTATATAGGCACCTGTTCTTTTTTTATAATCTTTACAATTAAATCGTTTGAGTTTCTCGCGTACAAGACTCACTCCACCGTTTTTGTATTATGCATTTCGAGCCGACGTTTTTAGCCGATTGTTTTCTTGGGTTTTCGCGGACAGACCGTACCGGTCGGGTGTATAGGTACGTGTACAGTTCTGTCAATAAGAACAGAGGAGGGTCAAACGTTATTTCTGTGCGTTTTTCCGCTGCATATAAATCGTGATATTATTATTATTATACAAAAACGCCATCCCGGGGATATTAATTCATTATAATTTTCGCCCAGCCAGTCCCATGTGTTTGCCGCTGTTTTCTTTGCCCGCGCGTAGTCTTTAATATCTTATTCTGCCGGGCGTTTTCATTTCGTGAATTTATTATCGTTATAAGTTTTAATCATTTATCCCCTTTGGACCTTTGCCCGCACGTGCTGCAGTTGTCGGAGTTCTTCGGTCTAGTCGTTTCACCACGGATATACTGTAATAAATTAATTTTTACCACCGTCGTCGTTGGGAAAATTCGACTCGCGACCGCCACCCCGAGTATGATAATAATAATAATAATAATAATAATATTATAAAATATATAATGTTCTCTTACAGCACTTTTTTTTTTTATTAATTATTTATTTTCTTCGCGTGCCTGCAACCAGCTAACCATTCAACTTTGAAACCTGCAGCACGCAGTACTACTTTCGGTTTTTCATACAGACGCCTATATATTTCCATTATAAACTCATGTGACTCACGATATAAATCAATTTTCACGTCTAACCTAACAGAACCGTGATAGTTTCTATAATGAGTTATCGTCGTATAACAGGGTATGGTTGTAACTATCAAACTATCGTGAAAGCAATATTATTGCACTGTCTTGCGTGCGGGTTAGTAAAAAATTGTTCTACCACGTGCAATGTTAACATGAACAAAAAGAAAAAAAAAAATTCCCAAATGCAACATATTATAATCTGCTCAATATTCCCCTACCCTCCCACCGATATTTTTTTAATACTCGAATATGTCTCAATATTTTAAAATATGTTTTCCTAAATAAGTAGTGAACGAACAGTAATATTGAGTTATTTTTGTATTCAGTACCCGCCCACCTCTAAAAATAATAAAAAAAAAAAAATCAAGAAGCAGCAGTTTTTCTCATTTTATTCTTTAACCGGACTAATTTAATATTATTTTACACTATTTGCTTAATCGAATAAATGATACGATTTATTATTGCATTAATTAAGTTAGATTTTTTTTTTTTTTTTTTTTTCCAATCGGCCATTATTATTATTATCGTCATCGTTAGGTCTTGTAATCCATTTAATACTCAATATTAATTAGGTAGGTAGTTAACATAATATTGTCCGTATAAATTACGACAACGTCAATATCTCAATACACTATTATTATACGTAATATAATAAATATGTGCGTTGAAATAGATTTGCATAATAACAATTACCATTTCTGTTCTTACTCGTATAGTTTACGCTTTAGTCATTGCAACACACAGTTATATTTATCGCGATGTATACAGGTATACATAGTATTTTCGAGAAGAACATCCGCGATGTCGGTGTTTAATTAATAAAAATAACAACACTGCATGTCAAATATTATTTAAATTGGGATAGTAATCGATTTACGGGACGTCTAAAGGAAATCGCGCGGTAGACTGCAATGCTGCAGCAATATTATTTGTAAATAAACCGCCGAATCGGTATGACGTGAAACGAGATAGAAATTAATTTTAACATGCAATTATCGACTCAAGAATCTATAATACTAATTCATATTATACTTATTACATATTGACTTCATTCGGTAAACATTGGATCTTAAGTAAATACTAAACTCAACAATATTAATCTGTTTGAAGTCTTCTCACCGCGTACCAGACGTCTAACTTTCTTAATGTTGGTTTTGCCTTATAATCATTTCGTCTGCGATATCCCCGCAATCGTTATAGCAACTCATCCGGCGAGAATATTACATTATTATTTATTATACGTTTACAATATAATCGATTCGGTTCGTCGCGAAGACGATTGAACTTTAACCGGTCAATTCGGACGCTGATTTCGTCACTGGTTTCATCGCCCGCGATTTCATTGCAGGCTGCTTTATAGTTTATGACAGGTATACAAGAAGTTTCCGTCCAAAGTAATAAATCATTGTTTTTTTATGTAAATTTCATACTCATTTTAGATTCTGAGTGAAGAGAGGGATCAATTGGTTTTACTACCATGCGTTAAATAGAATAGTAGAGGAATTCATAGAGGGGAAGAATAGCTAAGGAAGGCCATCAATCTAACACAAAATACAAGTAGTAAGTGACGTGGAGTTTGGAACATAATATAACGAACCTAAGATAAAAACAGAGAAGTGTGAATATTAAAAGAATGCTACCAAAAACAATAGCCTCTGGTCCGCTAACGCGAGAAGAAGGAGAAAAAATTTAAAAACACTTTGGTGTGTTTTCTTCGGAAAAATACAAAACGCAAGTACACTATACGTGTATAATATAAATTTATTTTGCTTCAGCAATATAGTTGGCAAGAGAGTTACTGCTAACAATAACAATATGTGTGTACACACACACACACACAAAAAAAAAAAAAAAAACGGACCGATACAAACAATTGATATTTACCGCGTCAAATAAATTGAATACCTGAATATAACGGTGGATAATATTATAGTATTATAATTAATTTCGTACAAAGTCAATAGTATTTCCCTTTTGGTCGTACGTATCAGCCACCTGTTGCAAAGTCGTCGATTACTACTTACGAGATTTTCGTTGCCAAACACGTAATCTCGGTTTAACTCATTACGCATACATTACCGAGATCGGAGTGGTTTTCTGTGAGACGGACGTGCAGTTCACGTTGCATCATCTAAAACCTTTCGAACAAAAGTAACGGCTATAATATGAAGTAGCCATTTGATCTCAAATATTAAATGAAATCGTATTCAATAATATATTTAGCCTATACCGTTGTTTACTTGTTTTCGTACCGACGAAAAAACGCGATAATAATATTCTGATACACGTGTGTTTTTTGCACTGCTCCGTAAATTTACGAAAAAGCGTTTGGTAAAACATTTAGGTAGTTGCCTGCAGTACTCTCAAGCGAACGTTCGAATCCGTTACTCGGTTTGCGGTAACCGCACTACCACTGGCCATGGCCAAAAATATTTTTCAATGAAAGCGGACCAAACAATAAGGACAAAAATTACAATTGTATTTTCACTTCTCTCGTATTAGCTATTTTAGAAAGATAAACGATTGCCTATTGTTGTAATTTATGAAACACGGTAGTATATAATAAGCGCGTCGCAGCGTTGGGAAAGCTGCTGGTCGATATTTTTATCTGGATAAAGTTAAGCGATAATTTTCAGTTTTTTGGATAATTTAAAGAGACAGACGATAAAAATGATTTACATAAGCCATATTTTCAGAAGGTATAAACACGATTGTTCGAATATGTTCGAACCTAAACGGAGAACTGATTAATCGAAAATTAATTTTTTTCTTTTTTATTTAGATAGAAAAACATGGCCGTTTTAATAACTGTCTTTATCAGTATAATACTGCGTAGGCACTTTGATATAATAATTAACAGATTCGGGATACCATACAGTGTTGTGGGCGATTAGCAAAGTGCACAATGCAACCGCTCATTATCACGTTCACGTATCGAGGTTTATAATCTATCTGTTATTTCTCCTTTGTTTATGTTTTCAATTAATTAACTAGGTAAATGATTTTTCGATTAATCGTTTTATCAATATTAAACTGTTTATATCAAGAATAATAATTGATCGCGAAAGAAAAAAAAAAAAATTAAACCAGTAGGTACCCAATTCAAATTCAAAAAATATTATCGAATATTTAAAAAAGTATAAGTTGGTAGGTATAGAGTAGGGCTTATGATTTTCTGCGGTTATTTGAAATACACGATTACACGGGTAGACGGGTATTTAAATACTCGTGTATGAATCTGTGTATTTAATAATACTCATACATTTGGCAATGTCCGTGTATTTAATAATACCTCATACCTACAACAATGGCCCACCCGTATCAAATGTCCAGCATTTTAAAACTAAATATTGGAATATAAAATGTACTCGGACATACATATTGTACATGACAATTATTAAATATACGTGCATTTTCAAACACACGTGTATTATTAAACACCCGGATCGATACACGGGTTTCATAATTACACGTTTACCCGTGCATTTAGGTACACGTAAGACCTAGTTTATAATAATACTTAGTGTATCTAAAAATACGGTATGGAAAAATCAATTGTTATAGTGCGTATTACGGTGACGTAAATTTTTTTGAATTGATGAAACTATAAAAAAAAAAAAAACAAACAAACAAACAAACAACTGTTTAACAAAGACCAGAACGTAATATTCTTAGTGTCCGTTACATTATGTACGCGCCAACTTAACACAGAAAGAAAGAAAAAAAGCCGTCCACTCGGAATCTAAAATAATAACGATTTTGCGCTGTTGTCCAGATTGGCTTTTAGACGGTTCCGAATTGTTCCTGTTGCCGTTTGTTTTGCACGCGCTGCACACGGGACGGGAGTCGGGGATTAAAATTCGTTCGCGTGCATTTCGCATTTTAAAGTTCTCGTCCGGGTCCGCTCGCGACAGCCGTAATGAAGCCGGCGCGCGTAACGAAATTGGCGCGAATTACTATAACGCGCGACGGACACTCGAACGTTTCGCGCGCATTGCGGCGTCGGAAACTGTCCGATTCGAGTAGTACTACAGGTCCCGGTGACGTTCGGATTTGATTACGCCCGGGGCCGGCCGCGCTCCGGCTCGTTAGGCGACCGAGACCCCGGCCGAATACACAAGTAGCGGCGCGTTCCCGTTAACGACGCGCCGTCAACGGGCTTTCGACCGACTTTCGGCAAAAAAGCCCTCTTTTTTTTCTCGTTTTTTTTTTTTTCTGGAGTTGGGGGGGGGAGAGAAAAGCGATTATATTATTATTATTATTATATACAGACGAGCGACGGAGCGAAAAGCGCGATGATCGGGACGGGAATTTTCGTAGCCGATCGCGCTCGTACATATCTAGAAATCACAAATACGAGGTGTGTGTGGGGGGGGGTATACTATATAATGAGTTATCAAGCCCTTTAGCCCCTCTCCTCGGGTGGCGGAATCGCGACCGCGGAAATCGCGCGAAAACCAGCATTTTTGAAATCGCCGCCGTACGTTACGTTATGCAGCCGTGGGCGTAGGTATACGTCAAATATTTTGCGAGTGTGTTTCCGCATCGCGATGTGTAAATTCGTGCGCTGACCGTTGTTCGGGAATATATCGAGAACGAAGTCACTTGTGATTAACTTAAATCCAGTCAGTGTACTTTGTGAAATTCTAAACTTTCTAACGTAAAGGGTTTTTTTTTTTAAAATACTCACCCGAATTCCGAAATACCCGTTTAAATCAAACGCGTTATAAAAAAAAAAAAAAGATTTTTTTTTTAGTATTCGGTAAGTATTTTTTCATAATTTACTATTACTTTTCTGCTACAAAAAATTGGGAAATTTTCTAATGAAATCATTGTTTCTTATGTTAGCAATTTGATTTAATAATTTAGTTAAATTGTTGAATGAGCGGGTTTTTAAGTGGGTAACATTTAAAATATCTCATTAAACTGAATGTTTTACGCATATGCGTAGAACTCTAAATTTAACACTAAGCGGTACAAATACGTAACTGTACAATATATTTACACAAATTATAATAATATAATATACATAGGTACTTGGTACTTACACAGTAATCCTGTTTTGCGAATAACCAGGTTTTAAACGAAAACCCTCCGCGGTTTAATAAAATTCGACATATCAAGTCGTACACGTAAAATAGTATAATTGCTGCAACGTATAGTTACCGTTATTTTCACAAAGTCCTTTTCCACACCACATCGTTTCGCCTCCATGTTATATCCCATCAGTCATGATCATTTGGTGCAAATTAGTACAAATCGTTAATTGTAATATGGTTTTACTAAAAAGAAAAAAAAAAAAAAAGGTAAAACCTCTGAAGCTAAGATGCTAATAAAAATTATCATCATTTTAAAACCCTAATTTTTTTTTTTTTACTCCACCCTCGACTGAAATAAAAATGTATTCTATAATTATTTATTTAAAAAATATACAATCGATTATAATAGATAATAAATTATAGAGATACCTATAGCTATAACGGTTTGCATCAACTAGTTTTTATCATTAAACAGATTTTCATCTTTTATAAATTGCGGTTTCCATTGTACAAACTCGATTTTATACAGTTCGTTTTCAAAACCATCTAAAAGTTCGGTCAAGTCAAAGAGTTGAAGGCTAATGATTTTATTGAAAATTTAAAGTTGCATTTTAAGTGGCTGTGGTTTCCACTGCGATGTACGTATTACAGTTTACTATAATGCATCGTTTCACGCTTATATTACAATCGAAAATAAAAATACGTCCAAGTACAAACGCGCGACACCAAAAGTATTCGAAGGTTAACAAATAAGATGCAAGTCTCACTTACACCGGCGTTAGTGGGAAAAAGAAAAAAAAAACAACTAGTTACATTAAATTGCGTATCGAAATGGAACGTTGCGGGGGGAGACCGGTTGAGGAGGCGTTTTGTCGTTTGCGAAACGCGCATCGCCGTACGTGTGGGGCGGTCCGTCCGCGGGGCCCGGCGAAACGGTACGAAAAAAAAAAAAGAAAAAGAAAACCGCGTTTAGAGCCGTTTGCGTTGACGAACCCGCGACAAAAACCACGGGCAAACAGGACGGACGAACCGCGCGCTCGCCGCACGGCACGATCAATTAACGATCGGGCCGGCGTCGAAAAACAGTGCGCGTACGACGCGATTCGCGCGTTCCCACGGCGTACGCTCGCCGATCGCGGCCGCGGCAGACGGACGGGTAAGTGGCGGGTGTCCCGGACCGGCGGCCGACGCGTACGGGGTACCCGCGGCCGCCGCGGGACGCGAGAAAACGGCGCTCGCCCACTATCCGCCAACGATCGTGCGGTTTTCGTCGTTCGCCAAACGATTCGGAGCGGGCCGGTTACGGACGTCACGCGACCGTCTCCGTTAACGCGACCGCGTTTGCCCGACCTTACATAATAGTATTACAGTTTGACGTTATTGTTCGGCGCGTAGTTGTTGCGCACTATTGCAATATACAAGAAGATCCGTTGCCGACCGACCGCGGCCAATCGTTTGCCGTTCGCGGGTAATCGAATCTCAAATAACGGACCGCGCGCCTGTACGGAACGGGGTGTATTATATTATTATGATTCGCAGTAACGGGTCGAAAGCGATTCAGATTTATGCGATTAAATTGCTCGCGTCCAGTCCGAGTACGCAGCTCGTTGTATTATTGCCGTACGGTAATATTCGTGCAGGTACCCGTTCCGCGTACCTTAGACTCTCAATTATTCAGACTGTTATTCGAATTTCGGCTCGTATTTATTCCATAACATCGTTACGACGTACGCACAGCTCTTACATATTTTATCCGTTGTTTACAATACATCGCACGTACGCAATACGCAATAACTATCACCGTTTATAGATTATAAATTATTTTTACTATTGTGTAAGCGTATCGAAGAAATTATTCGTTTTAACAAGTTGTCCGTCTCATCCACTCCTCACTGGAAAACGCTATTTCGGTTAACAATATAATCTGTAATAACGTTAAGCGAGATAATTCAGATTTACATATATATATATATAATTTAAATATAATTTAAGCTGATTGTTTCGGAATAAATTGTAAACAGATTTGTTTCGTGATTAAAAAATAATAGCTACAATATTATTAGTGCATTACTTTTTAGTAAAATTGCAACATCATTATGATTTCTCATCATAGATTTTCTCGTTTCAACGTTACACGAATAATATTGTTTTGCCCGAAACTTTTCGTTATTAATTTCTTTTTGTTTGTTTTAATATAAATTGCAACACGTTTTGAAAACAAATTTATGATGATGAACAGCGACTCGACACAGTCTTAATGTTATTTAAATCTTAAAACACTCTTCACAAGCGATTGTATTTTATTATCACGTCATATTATATTATGCTGTCTAATTTAAATATAAGTGGGTGTTCTAACGAATCTTCACATAATAATATTATCTCGTTTATCAAAATACATGAAAAAACTTGACTGTAGAACGCATACCGAATTAGCACTAAACATTCTACCACTTATATCGAGGTTTTATTTGAAAAGCTCTCTGTTTTAGTTAATTTAATTGATTTTTTGGTTTGAACAAATATATACATGATGCAGAGCTATACGTTCAGGAACATAGACCGATGAGAAATATAATGTAATACGATAATATCTCAACGTTTACTTGAAATAATTTCGTTTCCACGGTTATTGACGAATTATTAATTCTGAAATATTTGATTAATAAAAGGGATTTCCAGCCATATTTGTTAAGGGATTCGGAAACGATTTTTAGAATTTTCTCTAATTTTTGTAATATTTTAAAATTGTTTTTTTTTTTTTACCTTTTATTGACCACCTGTTTAGGTAATAGGACGCGTTTTCCGGTTTTTTTTAAAATTATTATGCGTATCACTTAAAAAATCAAAACATGATCTGTTTAACGCACCAATTACACACAAAAAGCAAAAAAAAAAAAATGTTTCTTTTCATTTTTTGATTGGAGCAAAATATCTGGTAGAAAAGTTGTTTACAGACAGAAAATAATACACCCGTTATAGTAAAACCAATACACTTACCGCTATACTCAGAATCTAAAATGAAAATATTTTTCTTATAACACATAGAAAATAAGTGTACCGATTGATGCAATTTTCCAAAATATTAATAGGGTTAATAGAGTTATATTTATTTGACTTCAGCTTATTGGTCTAAATGCATGAAAAAACAAATTACTTCCAAACGTCTTAAAATTAAAATTGTATTGTTTTTACGGCTTTGTATGCTTGTTGCCTATTTCACTTTTTATTTTATTCATCAGGACTATTTTTATTAACGGTGTGCATTTTATCGGTGTGTATGCATATCCTATAAAAAAGATAATGATTTGTCAAATTCGTTTAAATAGTTATCTATAACTATTAACTATATATGATTAAAATATTAAGTTTATCAGTATTCTTAGGTTAAAAAAAAAAAAAAAAATGTAATATTTCAAACAACATATTTCACGTACAACTCACATTTTTCGTAAGTAAATTATTTATTAAAATAACGTACTTTCAACAATGGACGATTAATTTTAATGCAATTTAGTGATCCGATTTAACATTAGACGACTGAATACTTTATGAGCTACTGTAGCAGCAGCAGCTAGCAGTCTTCAAAATAACTTAGCTAACGCGGAGTTAATGTAATTAGAATTTAAATGCTTACATATTTTATCAGATTCCTGTATATCCAAAGGAAGTTATACCGGGGTTTTGTTTTCGGTAAATAATTAAAATTTTTGATAATCGCATGAATAGTTATACCTTAGGGTAATCTTTGTCTTCTATATGGAATAAAACATTTTCAGGCGCTCCGTCGATCGGTTCCAAAGAATGAAAAAATAATTGTTTGGTTTTTCAGAACATTTTCTCTATATTGAGTTTTTATTAAAAAACCAATATGTCTATTTTCTATTTTCTAAAATAGCCTTCACACCGTGAAGTCTAACCAAAGTAATAATAATAATTTGTTTTTTTTTTTTTATTACTATCAAAAGTCGATAGTTCCTTTTTTCGTGAAAACTGAAAACAAAATTTGTATTTGGTATGCCACTCTTATTACACATTTTTGATAGGAAGACAAAGGGACAAAGGAAAATATCTGAACAAAATGTTACAATTTCTATTCCATTATTTGAAATCTATTCGAGGGAAAGCAGAACATTTTTTTTCCGAAACCGAGATAAGGACCACCTTAGACTAAAATACCTGTCTGTAATTATTGTAATCTACTCGCGTATTATTATAGCTTCTTAAATACGACTTATTGTACGATTTATTTCATTCAACCATGCGAATAAGCTGGTTTTTTTTTTTTTTTTTTTATTACGACGTTGGAGTTATTGAACGCGTGAGACTGTATTATAATTGTATAGCCATTGAACTGCAATGGGATTCTATGTGCTTTATAAGATTCCGATCGCGAGAAAGTGAAGAATCGCGCGATTGACAATAGTCAATAAATAATATGTAAAATCATCGGAACGAATAATTTCTGGCGCGTAGTCAAAAAGCGCAGCCAACAGATGAAATCAAGACGCGTCGTCGTAGTCGTTTATCTGATGAACGCGAACAATACTTTCTCACATATGCACAAATACGCGCGCGCGCACACACACACACACACACACATACTGCTCACTTTTATTACCTATATTACATGGCATATTCGGCTTGAGACCGATTTCTGTTCCGCAGAGTTCGGCATCCCGCAGTCTTCGCGATACCACCCCTCTGTCGAGTATGTCGAGTCAAAATGTTATTATAAATACGATATTATCCTTCGCTATACGGACATTAATGCGCATATTTATCGGTAAGTGCATAAAAATTCTCTGCGGCGAAACACTCCGCCGCTGATGCTAACACGGTCTACAGCATACTATTATGAAATTAAAATTTCTAAACCAAGATTTCCGTTAAAAAAGTCTAAAAAAAAAAAAAAAAAAATAATAATAATAATTATAAAAAAAAGTAGATACCTAATTATTCCGTTTTATTTTTGTTATTATTTTAAGTGTGTATATTTTTTTTAATAACAATAATAATTATTATTATGTGTGTAAGACTCTTTGAGTATAAAACACATATAAATCCACCCTGAGACGATGATTGACGGTTAAAACTTTAAAAGCATACGCAGGGGAACGCGAATGACGTCATTTCAGTCACGCGTGTTTATTAAGTATCCATCATACAGGGTGATTCGGCTATCGGAAACCAACGATTATCTTAAGTTATGGAAATCGTTCGAATCGTATTATCGAATCGTTTAACGATAGTTCGCTTATAATATTCCATAACTTCACTAAGATTATATTTATTAAATCATTGTACATTTTTAATATAAAATAACCGTTTTTTCTTAAATAACCGAATTTGACTGTAAAATTAATTAATTTTCTAAACATTTCCATAATGCACGTAACACGTGTTGATTATTATTATTGTATTTTGTATGAATTATGAGTTATAACAGTTTGGAATATACACATGAGAGATGCAGGCAAGTGTTATGATATCAGGTAGCGTTCGCAGGCAGATGGTTGATTATATTTAATCGATTAGCCTGAAAATGCAACGACTTTAAACAGTTTTGAGTCGTAAGTATTTTTAGTGTTTTAACGTTGAAATATATGTACATAAATATTTAAGGCAATTAACAAAGAAAGAAAGACAAAATTGCCATACGCGATCTGTTTACGATTGTTATAAAATAATACCAAATCCATTTCCGTTAAAAATTCCCGAGCCCGCCACCGATAACAATATAATCTAATCGAGAATTATTTTCGAATGGAAATTCAAACAAACAACCGTGAGTAACAGAGCTCCGTTACATGAATCGAATATCGTCACAGCCAACATGACGCCGTTACAATAATATTTCATTTTCACTTTTTACAATTGATTTTGGCCTGTATGGCTACCCATTTAAAATTCGGTATTTTCCGTTACAATAAGGAATTCGAGCATAAAACGATTTGGAGGTTGGCTAAATTTTGCCAGTTCCTCCCCATTTCATTAAAAAAATATTATTTTTTTTTTTTATGCTCATACCTAAATTTATATATTTTACATTTTTTAACGAAAGGAGACTGGTGACACATACGTTTGAAAGTTACAGCCTTTTAAAAGGCACATCGTTGATACATATATCGAACTAATTGACGGGATTATAATAATTTCCGCTTAAAGCGGGAAGTTTATACGTTTGATACAGAGTAATTTGTATTATTTTTCGAGACATAATGTGTTAGGTTAATTTATTAAATATTTTTCTATTATTTCGCTTATTCCAAGCTTTGTATGGACTCCTCGTCGAATATCCCTACATCATGTTTCACCATTCTTACCGGTTGTTATCTTTTTACCAGGAGTTGGAGTTGTTCCCTAACTCAATCCACCATCGTTCTCTCGGTTTTTTTTTGGGGGGGGGAGGCCTAACTTCTATATTGCGATCTAACATAATGTTATTTATATTAATAATTATAAACCAAAAACGGAGTATCTTGTGTTGGTTGCAATAGTCTGGAGGGGGGTTGGTATTCTAAATTGTTCGGAAGAGCAGATCAGTGGCGAATAGGTGTAGAATTATTTTGCGCTGAAATTAATAAATACGTACCATCTTTTGATAGAACGCATTTCCACAGTCGCCTTTTTCCTCAAAGCGGGACGTTTTTACGTTCATTGGGGATAGCGGAACACATAACTCGAAAACGGGACCGTCCTTGTCAAAGCTGGTGTGCTGAGCACACACAAAATTTCATTTCCTTCGGCTTTATTTAGAAGGGGTCCGCAGGAATGTACAGAGCTTAAATTATATCCTTTTTTTCCCGCAACACGGCGGAGTTCAACCAAAATTGTATCGGTTAAATTCGCCCGTATGAAACAAGTCTACGTCGAATTTTTTCCCGAGTCATAATGTTCGTTCGGTCCGCTAAACGCGTCTGAAAGTAACCGGAAATTCGACACATATCACGACGCGTGGCCAACCTCAAAGTTTTTAATGATATTTTGCGTTCGCGCCCGCGTCACAACCGCGCATAGTGCGTTGCATACCTAGCGAACAAATGCAAATCATAAAAAGCCGAAAATCCAATTCGCTCGGCAACATCGTGATATTCGGGCCGTACAATATCATTGTTTCGGTGAAAGATTAAAAGAACCGCTCTGTATTACATACAGTAGGTACGTACAACCGTAGCGCAGCCCCGAAATGACGTCATTCGACCGACGGTGAGGGGTCGGATTTTCCGAGTCGCGGCCGCGCCGGCGGTGGTCATTACGCGTATTTTCACTCGTCGCCCGTTTTCCATTATACGCGTTTCCGTCGACCGCCGCCATTAGTCAACGGACTCCGCCGACTCGAAATCTCGTTTCGCGCGCACATTCTTTCCGCGGTCCGGTCGGCCGTTCGCGCGCACCTATACCTGAGCGTCTCCGCGATTTCTCCGGCCGTCCGACGGTCCTACGGCGGCCCCGCTCGACCGCTCCCGTCTCGCTCGCCCCTTCTCCCTCCCTTACCTACCCCCCCCACCCCCACCCTCCGGGAGACTCGCGGCTAAGCCGAGTCCGTCCGCGCGTAACATCCCGGCGACGTAGTTTTCGCGTGTTTTATTTCCGTTCGCGACAATATGAATAATACGCGGCGCGTGTTCTCACAGGAAATTCGGTTTTTAGAATTAACTGCAGTGTTCGCTATACCTGTTTCGGGCTGCATTCGAATTGCGTGCAAAAAAAAAAAAAAAAAAGAAAAGAAAAAAGAGAGCAATGTCGGTCGACAACCGATTTGCGTGCGCGGTTTTTTCGTGACAGAGTCGAGCTGCGTGCGATTATAGTTACGATTATAAACTATACAGACAATACTGCAGCCGGTGTACAGTTCGACGATTTATGACTTTTGATGATCAGTCAATAGTTTCGAACACCTAAGAAAAAAAAAAAAATCAAAAATTAATATCATATATAGTAAAAAAAATAAAAAAAAAATATTCACCATTAACGGATATAAATTTTAAATAATAATATTGAGAAACGAGCTTACACGAAAATAATGCGTAAATCTCATTTACTGGAAAATGCAATCGCTCGGTCTAAGTAAAAATGTTTGTATCGTGAAATCAAAAATTAAATAAAAAAAAAAAAAAAATCGCGCGCGCAACTCGACGTACGTTATAATTTCCGCACGCAATATTCGGAAACGCCGCTTTTTCGGTATTGTTTATATGCTTTCCGGCAGCTCGCGCGCGCGCTCTATCGTTTGAACGAATTTCGAACTGATTTTTCGAGTTCTGCTGTTTTTGGAAATTGTATCCATCACGCGTGACCGGAGCATTAGGTCAAGTTTGCAGATGAGTATTGACGGATCTCAGAAACGGTATGCTGTGGTATTTATTTATTTATTTTTTTTTTTGAATCTTTTTATTATTATTATTATTTATTTATCGATCCGTCGCTACGTCGCTAAGTCGATCGATCGTATAATCATTATACCCGACATTGCTATCGATTTGTCGCCCGCGATGACCGATATGTCGTATATTATAGTATTTAAAAGCGGACGCTGTCTGGCGCATGATGATACTTTGTAAAATGCACCGGTTGTATGTAAATCGCCGAACAACGGTCTTTTCGGCAATCAAATTATTATCGGACGACAATTAGGCGTCGTGTTAAACGTTTCCAACGCGAACGACACAACGTAAAACTGCGGTGATATTATTGCCGCGTATTAACAGTGCCGCCAGAATAACACTCGTTACTCAGTCCGGTCGTCGTCCCGGGACAGTCTAATAACGACAACAGCCGTTCGCGTTTACACGCCGATAAAGGGCGGAAACTCTAGGCTATTACGAAGACGAATTAATTCCGGTCCGGTAAAGGGTGCCGGGCAGGGTTCTGTATATTATTCGGCCAGAACATATTATTATATATCGTTATCGCGATAACGACTGCAGGAAGTAACGGATTTCGCCATTATTGCCCGTTAATATTACGACCGGGGAGACTTGTTAGATTTTTTTTTTTTTTAATTTTTCGCCGTGTTTCTCAGATCTATCTTTCTGTCTATCTATCTATCGAGAATTATCTCTTTCGATAAACAAATTTACGACATTATTAAACAGCCACGGACAGCGGATTCAAGTTTAACATTTTATAACTCCACCACACAACAATAGTGTTTTCGTACGATATTATAAGTATGTACGAACGTGAAATCACTCGTCGATTGAAAAAAAAAAATAAAAAAAATCCTTACGACTATATAGCAAAAACGAACGACGCGTTTGTAGCCGAACGTTAACGAATTATTCAACAAAACTTCACGGACGTGCAAAAAAAAAAAAAAAAACCCTAAACAAAGACTAGCAAGACAAGCGAATATTTAAAGGGGCCGCGCGAGAGTTTAAAACGTCTTTTTTCTTTTTTTTTTTAATATTATTATACTACAGAGATTTGAGGAGAGAAAAGATGTATGTTTTAATTTTTTAATTTTTTAAGCCAACCCTCTTAATTAAACAATGTAGGTCAATTAGTCGGTGTTTTAACCGCAGAGAACGTCAGGATGCGCTTGAGAGATGGTGAGGGGAGGGCGATTTATCAAAATAAATACGGACCTCTCTCCGTCGCTATATTATAATAATATATACGTATACGGTATTATTATAAGTACCCGTCCGATTTAATCCGACGAACGTGATGTCCGTCCGCAAAAACCCAATCCGGGATAATAATAATAATATATACGTACGCACTTTTCCGTAAACAAGAGTCGGGGATGTTGAACGAGTGGCGAGCCGAAACGACTTCTTTACCGACAGCTGATATCCCGATTTTCGCTCCCGGTATAAAACCGACGACGAATCGGATTATTGAAATCGACCGGGTTACAGTTTAACGAATAGACATTAGTTTCGGATTTTTCGAAACATTTTACCAACACATAATTCGGTCGAATTCTCTTTCGAATGCACGCGTAACGGTCGCGCCGAGTCGTTGTCACAAGTGTTTATTGTGCGATTGTAAAATTTCACAATAATGATCTACGAAAAAACCGTTTCATCGCGCGTATAGAAACTGCTCGGGCCGCGGACGCAGCCGTAATGCGTAGTTATCGTTATTGTTATCGTGGCCGATGAAACCAAATGTCCATCATAAAACAAATGGAACTTGCGCCATACGCAACGTTGGTTATAGTTATTTAATGTCGTCACTATTACGAAACAAGTTATTCGAGTTTGAAAGAACATAAAACGATCGGAGTTTTAAACAATAATAACATTATTTTTTTGTATTTGCAATATCGAAATGATAAAACGGCCGTTGCACGGGGAAACTTTATGTTTGTCTACGGTGAAAACTAGGTTTCCTAATAATGTCAAGTGCCGCGCAATACAGTTTTTACAGTTTTATTACGGGCGGTAATTTCGTAACCGAAACGGAGGATAGCACCAAGAACTGGAACCGACATTTTTTTTTTTTTTTTTTTTCCGGTTAGAAAACCGGAACTGGAACCCATAGAATCATTAAGGTCGCAGTCCTCAAACTAAAAACTACGCCGTTTCGTAGACGGAAATCAATCTATTTACGAAAGTCGCCTGCCCTTTCCTCCGGTCCTGTCGCCGCTCGTGTCCGATACGGGAAAGGACGCTGCACAGGGTCGACCGATCGCCGGCCGAGCTCGGGATTCCCCGTTACGACAGTAAAACATTATGTTATTACCTGTATTATATACCTGCGTGCACAGTGTACGCCATCGCGTGGGTGTCATACAAACCGATCGTGACAAGTCCGAAACAGTTGACATTATTGGGCGGACGCGCACGGCAAACACCGAAAACGCCAACAAAATATCATTTAGAGAACGCGGACGAGATAAATTTTCGCGTTTCACCGGAACCCGCCTATATAATGTAATTTGTTACAACACAAGCCCGTGAATTTGACGCGTGATATGTTTGGAAAGCTCGTCGTCTACAACGGACCGGCGCGCGGTGGTCAAATATCATATTAATTGTATTGTTACAATATTTAGTTAAGGGGTTGCGTGAAAACCGTTCTGTAACGCGGTCGGCTCGATAAGCTATATCGATTCTGTAAAAATGTCAGCTATCCGGCGGATCCCGTTTTATGAACGTACTCCATTATTCAAACAGGAATGTTCTATGTTATTATCTATTGTGTACGTAAATCAATAATTATATCCTTATCGAATATTTCAATATAATTCAAATGTTGGTTATAATAGTTTAATATTCATAAAAAAAAAAAAAAAAATCAAAATTCAATTCTAAGTCATTAATTGTGTTCGAAGTTATTGAATAGAGAAGGAAATAACAAGTTTTTTTTTTTTTTTTTTTATTTTAAAATCATCTCCTTCCGCAGTCTACAAGATTTATCTCTATAATTTGATGATGATAAATGAATATTTGAAAAATCATCACGTCTTCATCAGATAAGAGTGATGCAGCTGACATTTAATCTTTATTTTATAGACCGTGTACTTATCACCGTACAAAATACCGCTTCTGTAGCAAGATAATTAAATTACATTTTACGCGATAACTAAATTATAATTAAACTATAAGGAGATTACCTACTGAATATTTCGTGGTTAAGAATGTTTGCGAATTTTACAGAACTGAAAACAGTTCAACAACTTATCGATTCGATAAATCTGTGTTTGATTATATTTATTCATTTTACAGAACAGTTTTTAATTTTAAAGAACCTATGACTAGTTATCGGCATACATTTTCGTGCAACCCGTGTGTCAGAATAAAAGACAAAAAATGGGACGGAGTGAACACAATATGTTTTATTTTTACAAAAACAATAAGTTTAAAGCTTGTAATTTACAAAAAACTGTTCATCACAGTCGATGCCGATTTAAATTATTACCGATTTTTACAATTCTAGCTCTTCATAGACGCGGTAAATTGTTCAAACTATTGAGGTTTTATTTGACGTGGTTATCTATAGCCATTTGGAATTTTTGATTTTTTTTGTTTTATTTAAATAAAACTGCTTTGACTTCTCGAAAATGTAATCAATTAAATACAAATAAAAATGTCAAAAATATAAATATTTTCGAATTTAAATTTTAACCATCAACTATTTTTAATTTCAAACCACTGTGACGCGTATCAAATACGAAAGTACAAAACAATTGCGATAATGTACTTACTGACGTTTTTAGATTATTAACAGAACAAAAAATGTATTGTTTTATTATTTTCAGATTGATTGTCACACTTTAACCCGATGTGATATTTATTGAGTCTTACGATATTATGATAATAATATGTACGGGCGAAAATCATTCATAACAAACTTTACGACTTTCCAAAAATTAGTATTTGTGACTTACGATCCACTTTTAGTGTAGTTCTCCTATCCTCCAGTCCTTATACGTGTTTTGCAAATGTTCCCCTTGAGACACACAGTGCAGCATGAATGTTTGCGATGACGTTCAGGACCGGATATGAGATAAATCTTATGAAGTTTGAAACTATTTATATCTTGTACGCACACATAATTATATTTATCATTTAAAATTAATCTCCGGTTATTTGGCTTTTTCTTTTTACATGTAGCATAATATGAATATCGTATCGATACATATTTTGGTTAAAGGTATTGATAGCAGTTTTCCAGACTAAATCCGATTAAGTAAAATTTTAAAGTTGATTTTACAGCAACTGTTAATTGCAGATTTTACTACATTTTAATGACAATACTTTTCCCACTAGTCTGTTGTCACTATTGTGCCTGAAATACATTCGATTTCAGGGGACACGCTTTTTAATTCAATCGTTTAATCGGTTGCATTGATAGATTTCTACACCGTAAAAAACCTAAAGCTCCCTCCCACAAGTTCTTTTTTTTGGTTTCTCAAGCCTTTGATTGATTTTAGTTTTGAAAACGTGTTAAAATTTTCTAGGTTCTTACTATGGATAGATGATAATTATTTGTTTGAATTTTAATTATAACTATTTATCACGAGTAAAAAACAAAATAATCTAAACACATTTTTGGACAATTTGTAAATTTGTTCGCAATTTCCAGTAAAATAATTAAATTTCTATTGCCCATAGGAACATTGGTATACGAGAGTTATAAAATTTTTCTGTGATGTTCTTTTTCACGTTGTTTAATGAGCTAAAGTGATTTATTTAATTCAAAATCTTTGGTATCTACCGATAACTTATGTAGGTATATTTTTAAGTTGATTTTTCGATCTACTATACTATTTTTAATTTAGGAAATTATTCTAATATTATTTATATTATTACATTTGTATTGTTTTTTTATTTATTTGAATATTATGTTTAAAATCTTAGTATCTAATTACTTATTTTTATGCTATTATATTTGTGTACTCTAAATAGACATATATAATATAAAATGAGTGGTTATATTATTTTAATATTCTTTATTTTACTGCACCAATACTACCTCTAGGACTTAAGTGAAATCAGTTATCCGTATCGTAAACAACAGAACGTCTATATCACAAATATTGTAAAAAAAAAAAAATAATGACTACCTATAAATTATCTTCAGTAAGGCATGATCGTTATGATGCGTCAAAGCGTATGCTACCGCTTTGATCGAAAATAATTGTCCAAACATAAGTTTTCATAATCGATATCGTTATTGGAGGATATCGACATAAATCATATTACCTAACCTAACAATATACTGTAACATAATAATAAAATATATTGTATCACAAAAAATATATGTACGCGATTATGATCGTACGTTTTTTTATACTTGATTTCCTATCTCGATAATACTAGTTTTCTATTACAACGCACCTAGGCGCATTAAACCTGAATGAAACTGGGTTTTATAATATATATCTCTCTCATTCCCTTTCTGTATAACCTCGTGTGAATAATGTCGAATTATTTTCATTTACTTTTTCTATATTAAAATGTTATTTTAATATTAAACAAACAACGGGCAAAGTTTTAAACGTGTACGGGCTTTGAAAGTTTATATTGTGTATACCCTCCGCCGCCGCCGCTTTTATGCAAAAACAAGTTGACGCCAATCACCACGTGAACAATTTTAATCCCGTCTCTGGTTGTCTACTATAGTATGTGAAACAATAAAACGAGAACGCTAAAATTCTACCCTCATAGTTTACGGTGATGGGCGAAATTGTAATCATAAAGATTCCAATTAAGTAGGGAAAATATTTTCACCGCATATTCCCAAACTTACAAGACGGTTCCGGGGATCATGCAAGTTTCTGAGCCTTAAAACAACTACGTTTTATACGAACAAGTTTTATGCAGGGGCCAACCGATTTATTCGCGTACATTTCGCTGTCATTTTTGGCCTTCCGTTCCATACGCGGCCCATTATCGTTTTTATTCCGATATAATCGGATAACGTGTCTGTTATGTACAGTTAAAACGCGATTGAAACAAACTATAAACGTATGGGTTTATATTCCGACCAGAATTTATTATATGATTCATGCACCCATACATTGTTCGTTAAATAATCGAGCCGAGAAACGTGTTATTTTATTTCTTTCGACGTTGACACTTTAATAGGTCGGTATAAAAAAAAAAAAAAAAAATGACACCGAAAGCATGTAAATAATAAACTGATATTTAACGATAAGAGAAAAACCGACTATTTTTTTTTTTCCAAGCATATTATAATAATATAACATAGTTATACTTGCGAATTAATTAAATGTACATTTGCTTGAATAGTAATTATAATATTCGAAAAATAGACGTTAAAAACGATAAAGATGTTGTTACATCCGAGTTCACTTAGTTGTTGTCTAAAACACGTCTTACCTACCGCGAACGAGGGCCCGACTCGACGTGATACAACGCGGAACGTTAAGTTTTTATTATTAAATTATTTGTTTCGGAATTGTTATTAAAAGTTTTTACGCGGCGAACCGGCGAGCACCTATAATAATCCTCGATTCGCTTGAAAATGCATGTATATATATATAAATGGCTCGTTGCGACCTATAGCCGAAAAATAATACGAACAGGGTCCATAAAAAAAAAAAAAAAAAAAAAAAAAAAAAAAAAAAGAACAATAATTATGGCTTCATCAGTTTTAATCGTTGAAAACTTTAAAACGGGATAACTTGTTTAGAACGGGCCAAGTGGAATATTCATGAAATAATAACCACGCGAATTTCACGTCACGTCATCGCGGTTAGACCATTATTTTAAATTATTTAACATTATTTAAGAAACCTATGGTTGCCCGTTAATTATTGTTTTAACGCAAGTTTTTCGTACCGAACACTGACCTGATTGTAAACCGCGAAACGATGGACATTTTTTTAAATCGTTAATAATATTTTATTATTTTAGTTTCGTACCGACAGTTCCAATATATTTTCACCGAATATTGCGACTTGATAAATACATTTAGGCAAACGATACATGCGTGTAAAGTGATTTCCAATAGTATGAACTATATTCGATTTTACACATTCTTACGTATTTCGCCATACATGTTTTTAACAGATTTCTCGATAATTCCGTTTTTTCCTGCGTTCTTGATAATTTGTTCGTATGCGATTATTTGTATACGATTGTATTTTTCAATACAGACAATTATCCATGTTTCCAAAAGTACGTAAACAAAATAATACTAAATAAAATTAATTACAGATGTCCGTTGCGGAATAAATTGCAGACTGAGCTCACTCCTTTGGAAATGGCAAATATGAAATTTGCACCCATTACTCCTGTTGAAGTGGAATGTTCGTTTGGTCGGTACAATTCCGTGTTACGACCAAACCGTAGATCATTTGATTTTGTAAATTTGAGTACGTATAATGTATAATGTTAACCAAGATCAAGATGAATAAGGTTAAATTTCATAATAATTTCAATTCAAATGTCTTAATTTTTATATTTTCATTTTTTGTCATATGTAAAGCAATTTTTTATTTTTTTTATGTCAATAATGGTTTTTTTTTGTAATTTTTTTAAATTACATATTTTAATTTTTTATTACATATAATGCGATTTTTAACTACATATATATATACATATTTTGGTTTTTTAATACATAAAACCCGAGCCCTAGTTATTACTTACATATCGTGTTCTGATGTAAATTTTTAAATGTTAGAAATTTATTATCTATGACTTTTTTTTACAAATTTATTTTCAATGCAAATTAAGTTGATTTTTGTCTAAAATTTAGATTCTTCTAGATTTCTTTATCAATACGCTTTGGTATTCAACACTCTATCAACCGATTTAAAAGAAGTTATGACGACTGAATTCAGAGTTGTAAATTTCATCAGAACTATAGCCTTACATTACCGACTTTTAAAAATTGTATGTTAATTAATGGGATTTGAACACAAAGTTCTTCTTTACTACACAGAAGTGCGCTGGCTTTCTAGAGGACAAGTTATGAAACTTTTGTATGAACTTTTAAAGAAATTTCTTATTTTTCAATAGAAAGGCAAAACTCACTCTCAAAACATTTTGATCGTATTGAGTTAATTCATGGATTGGTATATTCAACAGATATTTTTAGTCATTTGAACGAAGTATGTGTATATATCGATTCAAGGACGAGAAGTAACAATTATGGACACGTCCGAAAAGATAAATGCATTTGTAAATAAAATTTCCCTCTGAAAAGGAAGACTTCAATCGAAAAATGTACTAAACTTTCCAACACTTGATCACGAGCTTTTAAAAAATAATATTGCTTTGTCTAGTTCTTTAAAAACGAAAATTTGTGAACATCTTGATGAGCTTGAAAATTCATTTGGCAATTATTTCGTTTCTACATTTTCGAAATCAGAGATATGTGTACGCAATCCTTGTCTCGTGGACTTAAATACAATTAATAATTCAGACCTCGTTCAAGGTAAATTAATTGATTTAGAATCAAAAGAAATGGCACGCCACCATATTCAAACAAGCTATGTAATCGAATTTTGGTATTCGTGGACGAAGGCTTATCTGCGAGCTGCATCCAGGGCAATGACATTTTTGATTCTATTCGCTACTACCTATTTCTGCGAGTCCGGATTTTCTACAACGGTCACATTTAAAATTAAAGCAAGAAATCGTTTGATACGATTAGGACGATATGCGCGTTGTTTTATCCAATACGGTCCCAGATTTCGAGACAATATTGCATTCAAAATAACAGCAAACGTCACATTAAAAATTGTTTTTGCCTGTAAGAAAAAGTGATTATTCACGATAATTTAATATAGTATTAGTAGTATTACATCTTAGATTTATCATTAAAATAAAAATTATATTTATTTATTTATGTATATTTTTTTTTTTTTGGAGGGAGGGGTGATGCTCTTATTTTATACTTTAAACGGGTCTATGGCTCAGACAAGGTTAAGAATCTATTATCTAAATATATAAAAAGAAAACAACACGTTCTTGATATCTTATTTAGGTAGCCATACGTCTCCATTTTTTTCCCCGAACAATATCGAATTAGGCATGTAATAATCTAAAAGAATATTTCAGATGTATCAGAAATCACCAAATTAGTGAAGTATCAATTTTGGAAATTTCGGCACTTATATCTTTGGCCACAGAGAAAAATGGCTTATTAGTTTTTAAATA
>CABPRJ010001442.1:501582-536797 GCA_902439185.1 Cinara cedri | reverse complement strand
AGGGGTGATGCTCTTATTTTATACTTCAAACGGGTCTATGGCTCAGACAAGGTTAAGAATCTATTATCTAAATGTATAAAAAGAAAACAACACGTTCTTGATATCTTAATTAGGTCAGCCATACGTCTCCATTTTTTTCCCCGAACAATATCGAATTAGGCATGTAATAATCTAAAAGAATGTTTCAGATGTATCAGAAATCACCAAATTAGTGAAGTATCGATTTTGGAAATTTCGGCACTTATATCTTTGGCCACAGAGAAAAATGGCTTATTAGTTTTTAAATATTTTTTCTTTTGTAATTTTTCGGTCGAAATTTGTATATCCTAAAACATGTTATACGGAAAATTTGAATACATAATAAGTCACTATAAGGTGTTTTTTGTTGGGAAAAATGGCCTAAGTTATACAATTATATAACTTGTGGCGTTTGCAATGCCGTTTTAGGTTAGGCCGTTTAGCAATTATGTCATGTAATTTGGTAATTAGTTTATGGACTTAATTCGCTCGGCTTATATTAGAAACAATACAAAATTGACGTGAGCACTTATTTCTCTGGATCAAAAATATGTAAGATAAGATACTGTAATACTCTCGGATTGATCGCGGATTTTTCGATGTTATGCGACAAGACCGTGTCATCGCCGTAGTCGGTTTTATTCGATATCGGACATTGCAACGACCATAATTGGAGTTTACGATATTATCGCGTCTCGAACAGCGCACCTAATAATGTATAGTAAACAATTATTTATAATCATTGGCAGTCCGGCATTACGATTTTCGTTTTAACCCACGCACGGGGAAGCGCCGAGTTATTTATGTGCAGTCTCGGCTGTCGACAAACTATACGGCCTAGGAGCCGGACCTGTTGACGGTGGACGCGGAGGATTTGAATTATTGTCGTCGGTAAGTCTCTCTGCGATTTCAGATAAACTACCCCGCCCGAGGAGTCTTCGGCTCTTTCGCCCGGAGACCGTATACTAATATATAATATAATAATATCTGTATAATATTGTGTAATACTCTCATAAATCATAACGTTAGACGACGCACGCGATATTCAAAATTATGTTATCTGAAAAGAGAACACGACTAAGATTTCTCGACTGAGATTAACGAAAGTATTTTTATTTTTTTTTTAAGTTGATTACAGTGTTTTTGTTTTATTGTCATAATTTTACCACGGACTCGAGCTTCGTCTGTAAGTCCGGAGCGACCCTTAGAGCGTTTGCACGGTTGTTATCCGGATAATTTGGTATTTTGAGCGCTATTGAATCACGTGTTAGCTCGACAGTATGATTATTGTCCGGGGGCGGAAGGATTTCGCTGGTAAGTAATGACGCGAGCACGTTCACTAGAACCTCCGGTCGTTTTTTGATGCGCCGAGCCGTTTGCCATTTTCAAACAGATTCTTTTCTTTTTCTAAAACCCATCGATGAACGGGACCCGGGGTATCCCGACGATTTGCCCGCGTCGTGTCGCGTCATAATACATTTGCAGAGTTTTACGTAAAACCCCCAACAGTTTCGTTTCGCCCGGCGTTGTTGACGAAACGTCGCCGCGACTCTACCGGACCGTCAACGGCGGTACGATAATAATGGATGGCTCGCCGTTTAAAGTAATATAATATTCGCGATTCGCGTAATCATATTATCACGGGTACAGTGGCCGTATTGTATACCCGTAATGGTTAACGGCGATAATAATATAATTTTAATCTACGGGGGGGGGAGGGGTGGCGGAAGAGGGTGTTGAGGGGAGGGAGTCGCGGCGCGCGAACGCGCACAATATATACACATAATAAAACGATATTATTGGATAAAAATTCGCCGTACGATATACGTGCTGCGGGTTAGGTTAACGCTCGGGGACGCGTTAAACCGTTAAACTCGCGACAGGGCCGCGTAATTGAATTAAAACGCTAAAAGTGAGTGTATATCCTCGTTAATGAAATCATCCCCCGTACAGACGCATACCTATACATATAATACACACGCACGCGCACACACGCACACACGCCGTGTCCGCACTATTATAGCCGTCGTACCCGCTGACCGGAAACAAATGTGTCAGCGGAGTTCTTATCGGCAGTTCAATCGGCATTATATATATGTGTCGCGCACGTGTATAATGCGCGCGCGTGCAACAAATTGGATTGCCGTTCACGATCGATTGCGCTTTCGACTCCTCGTCCGTATCGCGGGAAAAGTTATTGTTCAGAGCCCGCACTGTGACGTGTCGTAGGTACAACTCCTTGGTATAATTGTGCACCCGCAGTGTTGTCCATCCGCAGCCGGCACGGCGACGGGCCGGCTGAAAGATGCCGCGGACGGCGAAAACGGCAATACCGTCGTGCCGTACGATATTTTAACGGCAATACAATTTCCGTTTATCGGGTGATTTTGTGTCGGCGTCGGACGTTCGTTTTTTTACCGCCAAAAGAACCGCGAGCGGTGTATCTTTCCGGTAAACTGTCCGGTAAATGTGCCGGGATAGATATACATTAGTATAAACATTCGTATAAACCGTACACCGAAATGAATTATCGTGCATGTATCGATTTCACAACGATGTTTATTATTTTTTTATTTTATCCGTTAACGACTTTTCTACCAGAAATCATGCGCCGATTTTCAAGTGTAGCGCTTTTTCCGAAAGGAAATTCTATGTGGGCGGTACTTAACGCGGTCATTTTTTTTTTTTTTGATTTTCCAAGGGGTTTTCATAATATTTAGAAAAAAACGTGAACATTCAGTTAAAAATATTCGATGTGAATTAAAATTTGGACAGACAAATTACGTTTGGCTTTTCTAGACGTGATCTAATTTTCAAAACATTCGAGTATTTGTTGAGCTATTTAAAATACATTATAATTTTGCGTGTTTTTATGTAATTTTCCTCAGAAACTTTATGGATAAAATTGTTAAACCAAACAGAAATGCTTGAAAATTTGACAGGAAGTTTATTATAATAAACCGTACTTTGTACTAAACAAATTAAGTATTTATTTTTTTTTTTTTTGTAAGTTTTTTAATATCAAATTTTGGTGAAAATCGTAAACATTACGGCTTTTCAGAACATGTATAGCCGAACTCCACTCAGAATAGTTTTTCCTTTGCAATGGTTAATCGCTGCATACATTAAATTCTTCTCTATAATATCCTACCTTCCTAACTTCTCACCTACAATAATAGCTCGTGCGAAATATGTTTATTTTTTTTTTTAAGGAATAAAATTGGTACATTTTAAAACTATTCGAGTACGATAGTGAATACTTCCGAAAAAAAAGCATTTTTAAAATATTCGGAATACTTTTCATTTCTATGTATAAAAAAAACTTGTTTTTTTCATATAGTGTTTTTTGAGTGATCCACAAACGTCACCGTATAGTGAAGAAACGCGCATGGACTGTCGCACAAAATAAAGTATAGTTTCATTTGAACTCTAAAGTTATGAAAAAAAAAAAATAATAAAAGAAATTCCGTTCACGATTTTGCGGTATTATTATATTGTTTTTTTTTTCGTTTGATGTCTGCACGTGTTATTTATTATTGTGTACCGCGGAGGAAGGGAATACGGTTTTGTCGTAAGTATACTGGGGGGAGGGGGGAATATTAAAGGTCCCCCGTTCTGTATAATAATATAACCGGTACCGAATACATTGTCACGTGTATATAAAGTAAAGTTTCACTTTTCTAGTTTTAGTCGACGCGAGGCAAATTTTCGGATGTCGACAACAATGCATTTGGGCTATGCTCGCGCGCGCATTATAGGAGGCCGCGGTTCCGAGTTGTACACGAGTTATTGCGTTCTGCAGAAATAATATTATATTCCGCGGTGAAAAGCAAAATAGCGCGGAAATGATATTGCCGGCATAAAAAATAAATCACGCACATTCCGTTTGTGTATCAAAAAATTTAACGATTATTTTTAATTTCGAAGTTGTCACATTTTTGTCGAACGCTATTTATTGTAATTGTTCCGTTGCAGTTGCACGTGGTTCTGAGTGTATACCGATTACAATAGCTATGTATTTAGTTGTACTGTTATGGAACTGCAGTTGTTTTCGGTCGGCGAAAATTGTCCCGATTGTTTGCATGGTATCAACACATCAACTGCACCGCCGGGTAGTCCGTAGATACGGCGTGTCCGTGAAATTGACGAGAAGGATTTCAACCGATTGACGCCGAAATCGCGCTGATTTGCAAATATTCGCGACATGCTTTTTAAAATTTACAACTGCATAGTTTTGTCGTAAATGTTTAAAAGGTGGCCAATGTCGCGTAGTCCCACTCCCACCGACATATTACGATCCGTTCCCAAAATCCAACCAGATATGTCGCAGCTATTTCGCCACTATTTGCAATCCGCGTTTTGACATTTGAAACTCCACACAGCTAAAGACTTTTCGACGATATGAGAAATGGTCGCCCGACTTAATTCGATCCACTCGAAACCCAACACAATATTTCGTTAACTTCACGGCCGTTGTTACCGTGCGGCTACAAGGGCAAAAAACACGGTTCAAATACAACATTTACTTATTTATAACCTTAATGTAATATGACCTTATTTGCAAGTTCAGTCAGCCTATATCATTGACCTTGGCCTATCCAGGAGGCAAAATATGTTCTGCCTTTTATTTTCCGTTTACACCGTTAAATCAACTAAATATCCGTGTAGTTTGACATCGATATCAATCGGTTTGTTATAGTAATATTACATTATCATAAGCTATGCCATTTGTGCGGAATGCTTAAACCGTTGTAATTTCAGATTCTTAGTGGAGCGAAAAAACTTATGGTTTTACAATGATGTTCAATTATTTTTTCTGTGGTCAACTTTTCTACCAGTAATTTTACTCCGACTTACAACGGTAGCACTTTTCATAAAACAAAATCGGAATGGTGGGGCATATTAAGGATGCGATTTTTTTATCGGGAGGTTTTCCAATAAATGAGAAAAACGTAGGAAAAACAGGAAAATAGGTAGAATATTAACAAATATTAATAAAGAAAATGTACAATGCATAGGCAATTATTTTACCACAATATGATATACATATACTGTTGACAAAGCAACACTATCAACTAAACTCCGCTCAGAATCGTTTTTATTCTCTGTTAACAATGGTTTATCGTTGGCGCACACGTATATTAAATGACTTAATAACACTGGCTGCACCCGTCCCCATTGTACTAGCACAGCTTTTTCATATTTGTTCACGGATAATATTGATATAAATTATTATTTTATACTCAAACGGCACACTAAGGATTGTTTTTTGAAGGACAATGGTTTTTCAATGATTACACGGCGGGAATTGATTAACGCAATAATTTTAGGCGGGTCGATCTGCTTAACGTTTAATTTAAAATATGTTTTCATTTCACATTTTTTTTCGTCTTTATAACTATTTAAAATTATTTTATGTTTTCAGTTAATTATTACGTTTATATTTTCGTTGTATTTGAATTATTTTTCGAAATAAATTATGATATGTATTAATTTCTATTAAAATTCTATACACGTGTCGAAAAAGGAAAAAAGATTTATACGTGTATAAATATCGTATATATTAACAAAAAAAAAAAAAAATATTTTAATAAAAAAAAAAAAATGGTGTTATTTATAATATTTGGATTTTATTGCGGTACTAAATTTTAGATGATAAATTTTATCGTTCCGGAAAGTACACTTAAAGCTCGAATAAATCTTTTCCAACGTTTTGATTATGTCATTATATTTTAATATTTTTACACATAAAAATTATTTATTTAAAAAATATATGAAAACACTGCGCTAACGACCCGAGGTTTTAATAGTATGCTTAAAATATGCGTTTGAATTATTTTTGAAAATTTCGGGAAAAAAAAAAATTCTGGGTTACGGCCCCGGGTCAATAAAATTTACATTTGTTTTTGCCGAATTTATGCCGAAAGTCGAGACAATTGCATTTTATATAATGTCTGTTCTAAGGAATGTATCAACTGAAAAACGGGTTTTTTTTCAATTGTTTATTTCAAATTCTGAGTGCAATGAAGAAATATATTGATTTTACACAGATGTTTATTTTTTTTTTTTATGTATACTATGTACAAAAATTCTACCAGAAATATTGCTTCGATGTATTAAGCGTTTTACTGTTTCCGAACGGAATTTTATCTAGTTGAAATATTAACAATTAATTAACATTTACATTGACAATAACAGTTGATTTACCGAACAATTTTCATAATCTCATAGTATCATTTGACTCGTCAAAATCTGTTATATTTTTTTTTACCCTTACCAATCACTTACTTCCACTTTATCACTTTTTTTATTTGTATTTATCCAGAAAATGTCGAGTTACACTTCCGCCTATCTACCATTCGTGGCTAACCCACTCAATCGATATATTCTGTTATTTGATTTAGTGTACAACCTGTTTCAAATTCAACAGTTTTTCGTCTCCCATATTTTCCGTTATTGATACAGTAAAAAAATCATTATCGTGATGTTAAAGCGTTAATGAAATACTATAATTAATAGTATCTTAAATTCGGTAAAACCGTGTGGCGAAATAACTATACAACTATGGGGACAGTTTTCTAGCCGGGGAGTAATTTATTAAAAAAGTTTTACTCACTCTCTGAAAACTATAAATACGAGAGCAGAGACAAACGAGAACAAGTTTCCCGAAAGATTTTACTGGCGCGCGTTTAGTTAATAATATGACGTCTGCAATGCCAACACGAGTGTGCAGTTGTATGAAAGGTCAGTCGATGGCAGGTACAGTTTAATACTATAGTATACAAGTAAAATATATTTTTTTTTTCAATTACACTAATAGCTACAAAGTAACCGCTACGGCAAGAATGTACATTTCACCATGTGTATTGTGTAGGCCACCGTAGTAGATTATAGCTTGTAGGTTTAGGTTTTTAATTTATATACCGAAAGAAACAATAAACCATTGTAATAAAAACGATTCTGAGTGGAGTAGAATTAGTCATATATTATCTCATTGTAACCCTAAAATCGACAGAAAATAAAAACGATGTATCGACACTTATGTTAAGTGCCAGTCCTTTAAATTGAATAGGAAAACTTTTGGGAATATGGAAAATTGTGTTTAAATAAAATTACCATCATTCAGCAAAAACCGTGTATATTTTTATTGAGATACGGCAATTTTTGCTAACGCGAAAATTGTTACCTTAATCGTAACTTTTTTCGTTTTCAGTTGACACGTTACCGGCACAACATATATTAAGCAGTGTCGAGAGAGACTTATCTAGATAAAAAAATTGCTCATCTATTATCTTATCTAGATAACTATTGCGCCATTTATTTATTGGTTATCTTAGATCACATATTTACTTATCTAGATAAATTTTATATAAATCATATTCAATTTTTTTATACTAAAATTGTTCTATCAGAACACTATTCAATTAGTACGTAAACTCATAATATAACCATATATTTCCATGTTCCACCAGCAAATTTTATAAAGTGATACTTTGAGACGTTATTCTACGACTCTTTTACTCGGAAATTGTCTGCAACATTAATTGTTATATGCTATACAGATAATATGAAAAAAAAGGAAAAGGTTATTATTCAAAACGGTTTTGAAAATTATTTAAACGTTTAAAATTTCAATATTGTAAAAACGTCGATGGTACGAGTTTTTTCTTTTTACAACGAGAGTTTTTTTTTTGTTCTATAGGTATTGACTTGTACGCGATGTTTCTAGCAACGCCGGTCGTATAATATTTTATTCGTATTATATACCCATACCGTCGTGGATCGGAATTAATTTGAATAGACTCGGCCCGAATATATTTCGCCCGTTGAAATTCCACGACCCCCGGCTGCAGCCCCCGGGTAAACGCATTACCTCGGCCAGATGAATTTATACACGCTCAACAAAATAATGATTGTAGTCCTCATACGGTCAACTACATCGATTATGCACTTTGTCCACTGTTGACATTATTTCCGGAATGCACTGCAGCTGGCCGGTACAGATGCGTTTGTGCACTCAAATGGGCATTATAATTACGCATGCTCTTTATAGTTTTGGATACAACGAAATTATGAGCGAAATGCGATCGCATGCCGTACGGCTATTTCGATAATGTTAGTGATTGAAATATTGTTGTTTACAACCCCCGGCAACGGATTTATAGAAAATGGACTAGTGCTTTACGGAACGCGACAATTTCAAAAATTGTTTATCATAATATTAATGCGTAAAAAAATAATTCTACCCTACTTCACTCGATTTATAGTTAGTGGTAATTTTGGAAGGTAGGGTACATAATAATATTATAATTCAGTTTACATTCGCACGGCATCAAAAAACAATTACAAATGAAAAGCGATTTTGAGCGATTCTAAAACACGTTTTGATCGTTTTATATTAAAAATATTGCACATTTGTAACTACGTAAAAAAAAAACAAATAATTACTATTCATATTTTGAACTAATTTTAATGTAAATTAGGACTTGCCGAAATGCCGAATAAATTATACAATTTTCGTCTAAAAATACAAAACTAAAAATCTGCCAATAGTTATAAATTACTCAAATATTCATATTTTGAAATAATACCAAATCTACAATGTGTCAAGTTTTTACGATTATATTTTTCACTGAATTGTCAAAAAAACAAAATAACCGTGATTGCATAAGTATTCGAGTTTATTTCCGGTTTTCCTTTTTTTTTTGTAAAAAGAAGAAGAAGAATAAGAAAACTTTAAGGAATATTACAAAATGACCATCTAAATGCATCAATTGGACCCGAAGTTCCACAAGATATTTCTTATAAAGCTTTAGATTGGAGCAAGCTTTTCTAGTCGACAATTTGTTTGCAGACACAATCAAAAACACAGTAAAACCAACATTCCTCATTACGCTTGAAATCTAAAAATATCCACAATTATAATAATACTACAGTTGTATTGATTTCATATTGAAATATTAAAAAAAAAAACAATAATAGGGTCATATTTCCACGTCAACCTGTGAAATTCGCCGACAACAAATAATCGAGTTTTGCGGTAGTTAAGCCAGATAATAATATAATACAAACGCGATTTCAACTGGAATATTATTGTCTACGGTATACGGTCGGGCGATAAATTTCGTGATAATCGAATTCTCGGATAGTCGGTTTTTAATCATTGTACGGCGCTGTTGGTTTCTATAGCCATACCCAATGCCGGCGTTAAGTAAGTATCTATAGGTAATATAAAGACGTTCGACGCGCAATGCGTGGGCAGTGTCAAGACCGTTTTTAGGAATAAAGTTTTATCTATTGTCGTAAATACCGGTAATATTTATAATTCGAGTGTTTTAGACAATGCCGGATTATCATTATAAAATGTCTGGGTGATGGCGTATTTTGCGAATGTAAGTCTCCTCAGAATTTCCTTCAATATGCTACACGGCTTAGCAAAATATCTAAATACGTCTGTGGTTCAGCCGATATGCCGTTTCCTCGGATCGCTATGCTCGCCAACTCGAATGCGAGCTTGTGTCGGACTCCCAATCGACAATGAATTCTGATTCATTAGCGAAATCACGTCGGTTAGAAAAATATTGATTTTGTAGGTAATATTAAGTATAGAAACTCATTTATTTATTAGATTCTATTATTCAGTAATTTAGGCATTCATTTATAATTCATATAATTACTATTACTAGGATAATAGTATTTTTAGTTTTTACAAGTACAATTTGTTCTATATTAACAATGTTTCTTTTTTTATTATTATTCATCACTTATTATTATCGCGTGGACGATGGATATTTTATAGAACACTCGGGCACTGTAAAAAACTCCTGTATCGTATACTTTGCCTTTAACATCTAAACATTTTAAATCAAATTTTGTAATTTTTTTTTTCATAAATGTTGTTTAATGTAAATTTTTTCACCTTCGTTTTTCAGTCTGGCTTGCATAAGCGTGTGTATTCTCAAAATTATTGCATGTAGTATATTAGCGCGTTAGTTTTTGTATAAATGTATTTTGAAAATTTGATTTATTTCTATTGAAAAATATAAAAAATTGACATAGTTCATATTTACCCAGATCCAGCGCTGTATTTAGACAGGTATTCTCAAGTCATTTACCTCTTGTCCGGCTCTAGGCCTATTTTTAAGAAACCCGGGTCTAGACAAAAATGTATATTAAAAATCAATTATAACTCTAAAAAAATATAAGGGCCCGGAAGATTTAGTTTGCCCGAGGTCCGGCAAAGCTGCGTACGGTTAGGTTAAAGATATATTACGAGTATAGAAATGTCCACTGCTATATCGCTATACAATACGTTAACTTCCATTTGTGATTAGGCCCAAATGTACGTATAGTGCCACAGACTGTTTCACGACACGGACTCTCGGGACTATGACTAAAACGTGTGTAGAAAAACAATTCAAGTCGGGTACCGGTATAACTTTTATAGCTATCGTTTGATCCACAGTTTTCGGTCATCCTGACTTCTATAGTACTTATAATTTGAACGTGTCTCTTAAGTTACGCTTTAAAGTTTTCATATCTATAAAGAAATATTGTTGAAATTCCATAGAATAAACCCAAATAAAGTTTTCTTTATGTAACAAAGCTTCCTGACAAATTAGATTAGTCTACATAATTTTTATGAAAAAAAAATATCTATAAAACATTGAAATAAAGGTAAAAGTTAAGTATGTTCATGAAGTATGATATGATAATGATTTTAAATTTTGCACGAAGTATAGGTTTTACTATGACGGATTTTCCGGAAATTAGAGACTATTGAATACATGTGCAGTAGCATTGTATAATACAACACACACACACACACACACACACACACACACATATATATATATATATATATATATACAGGATGATTCACTAAGTCAAATTTTACATATTTTAAACTTCTGATTTTTTGAATATTAAGTTTAGTAAAAGTCAATATTTTTGAATACTTAGATTTTTCATAGAATTAAAGGAGTATCATGTGGCAATACCAACTTCGGTTTTTCAATTGAGAACTTATGTTAACAATTGTATAAATAGATGAAGTATTAATTTAAATACATGTTGGTCTCAAAATGTTTGATTTTTGTCAAACCGTTAACGAGATATTCGACTTTTAATTTATGGTAGGAGGAGAGTAGTGGGGCACTATTGAAAATACCCGCGCCGTGCCGCCACACAAAATATGATACTCCACTACTCTCCTCCTAACTTAACTTTAAAAGTTGAGTGTCTAGTCAACGGTTTGATGGAAATAAAAAATATTGACACCATAGGTATTTAAATTAATACTCCATATGTATTCAATATAATATACTATATTGGGTTTATCAAAAATTCTTGAATATTAGATATAAGGTTAATCTAAAAGCTGGATGTAGAGGTAAAAAAAAAAAAAATACAAATTGAGCGTTAACGTATTTTTTATTTTTTTTTTTTTTTGTTAATGGTTTTAAAATACATTTTTATTTGTATATTACGTATTGTTAATCCTATAACGGTTAAAATTTTGATTATGAATGAACAAATCGACAATCGTTTTCAAAAATATAGAACTCTGCACTTTTCTGGTCTTGTTGAACAATTAATCGTAACGGTTTATAACGATCGCCAACGAAATTACGTCCGAAAGTTGATCGAGGATCTGAGTGGTTAAGTATTATTATATTATATAGTTGGTCAACGTGTCGCAATCGACCAGAAGCGGCCTCCGGTGAGGGATCGGAGGAGGAGGGATGACTTTGAGCGTCGGAAAAACTTTTGGGACCGGTCGAAGAACGTTTCGCCAGAACTTTGGGGAAAAACTTGGCGTTGGCCAAGACCTTAATTTGTGTTTTCTGTACCGAGAGTTTTCGAACACGTCGCGTGCCGGGTTAATCTGCACGGTCCCGCGAAGATTTACGAAAGGCTCTCAGCATAAGTAGTCGCCAAGTCACCATCCCTCGAGCGCTGCCTGCAGAGAGGATAACGACGGTGTGTGTGCATTTAGTTTTGGTATTATTATTATTTCCGATAATGGCGATTAAAATATAGATACTTACTAGGTACTCAACATAATAATCGATAACTTGTGCGATCACGATATAATATAACTAGTGAGTAAATTTTACTCTCACCAACTTTCCGAAGCAGTGTTTCCCTGGATATCTGGGATATATAAGAATGAGAGAAACGTATATCAAAAAAAAAAAAAAAACCAAATCCTTGATTATAATTTTAAAAACAAACGGAATACTTGCGCGATGTGTGGGCCACTATTGTAGGTGATAAGTTAGAAAGGTAGAGAGAAAATTTAATGTTTATCTGTATGTAATGATTAACCATTGCTAACGAAAAGCGATTCTGAGCTGAGTTCAGTTATGGATGTTTTAAAAGACCGTAATATTTACGATTTGAAGATATATAATTCTTACGATTTACAATTTTTTATAAAAACTCCGAGGAAAATCAAAAAATGTATGTAAAATATAAGTAAAATCAGTAAAATTATAATAATAAAAAAAAAAGGACGGATATACTTCGAACGTTAGTGCAGCCACTGTTGTATGTGAGAAGTTGGGAAGTTAGGATACAGACGGAAATTTAATGTATATCAGTAAGTAACAATAAACCATTGCTAAAAAAAAACTATTCCGAGAGGAGTTAAGTTGATGGAGTTTTTTTGTCAACAATACAATATATGGTATATAGTAAAATAATAATAACATTGTGCGTTTCTATAACAAAAATAATTGTTTAAAAATAAATAAAAACGGTTGCCAATGACAAATCTTTCAATTTTGTTTAACTTAAAGACCGAGGTTTTCCTCATTGTCCCGAGTATTAATGAGAATTTCAAAAAATGACCACTTTAAAGTACCACCCAAAGAATATTTATTTTCAGAAAAGGTGCTATCTTT
Organism: Cinara cedri; assembly: GCA_902439185.1. Classification (NCBI taxonomy): domain Eukaryota; kingdom Metazoa; phylum Arthropoda; class Insecta; order Hemiptera; family Aphididae; genus Cinara; species Cinara cedri. Next base: position 523,871 of record CABPRJ010001442.1, on the reverse strand, counting down.
GATATTGGGACTACGCTTTCTGGTAGAAAAAGAGTTCACATACAAAAAAAAAAAAAAAAAAATAACAATAATAATAATAAAATAAACATCATTGTAAAACCAATACATTCCTTGCCCCACTCAGAATCTAAAAAAATAATAATAATATTATTTATTTATATAATTCACTATAATGTTATAGTATCTATAGCCTCTACGTGTCATAAATAATAAATACTTTTGTAATACTAATATACTATAGCGCTATAGTATTATACAATTTTTAGAAATAACAACTAATTATCAAATTCGAAAATTCTTTGAGTATCTAGATACATTGTTAAAATTGATAGATTAGATAACTATACAAGTACCGATGTGTCTTACCGTTATAGTTCAGTAATAGTAAGCGGTGGGCTGACGCAGTTTCTCTGACGCCATTATTGGAAAATCGTTTTTTTTTTCTACGCTATTTCAATATGCAAATTCTAAAAACGTTGATGCCTATTGACGTGCAATAAATGATAGATTTTAATTTTTTTTTGGAAAATTAGAATGCGGGTACATCAGGGAACAACACTATACTGGCAATTGTGACCTGAAAATTCGGCACTTCAAGAACTAATTAGCTATAGGTTATGATGAAATTGTTTTCTTCTGTAAATTAGGTCAACTGTATTATTATACAATCGTGGGATTCGTAATAAAACAATAATATTCCAGACATAGTTTTGTGCGGAGACCGTCATCGTAACGGGGATAATGTAATCCGTCTTTAATCGTACTTTTGTCCCGTTGCCTGTCTTGTTTTGTCTTGCATAGTGCCTATTCGGTCGTCATACTATAATAGCAATAATATTATAATCCCTCTCGTTAGTATATATACCGCGTTTGACTATTCGTCCGCACCCTTTTGTCCAACTAAAGACAATAATGTAGCAATATGAGTAAATTAAGTAAGGCTCTTCAAAGACTTTAATATAAAATTTGGAATAATTTTAAACCTTTCAGCTGACTATTCCGCCGAAAAGAATAAAAGAACCGAACGGTAGGTAACGGGATGAATTATTATTCCGTGCCTTTTCTCCCTATAGGAGTATACGTATAGATACCACTTATTATCTTTGCGCGACCTTAACGTCCGAGACCTTTTTTCGGGTATTGACCGCGATGAGTCACGATACCGTTGTACGCGTATATATCGTAGTATACCACCTATGTAAAAAAAAAAAAAAAATAATCTCGTTCTCGAATAGCCGGTCGGTATCTCGCGCTCAAACGAAGTAGTTGGATTTTCAGCGTCCCGGTTCGCCCACGATTGGTCCGTAGCACCGTGGCCGTTTCTATTCGCGTACACCGTAATCGCAATAATCGTTACAGGTACGTACCCGCGTACGCACATGAAGACCACGAATACCACGATTACGTTTATAAAATAACGAAATTCTGTGTCCGAACGCGAAATAAAGAAGAATCCGCGTATTAATATATAATTCGGAGAGAGCCCCAGGGCCGCCCACGGGATATTAGCTCATTAGATGTTAATGTGAGCTTCGTCTGTTTTCCACATCACCTTATATTCTTAACATATTAGTGATGAATATAATAATAAAAAAAAACGATATATTTAAAACATGAATTCATTTGTTTATTAGTTCTGACAATCGTTTAAACATAGGTATAGATGTACATCGATGATCAAAACGAAATCAACTAAACTCTGCTCAGAATCATCTTTTTAATTGGCAACGGTTAATCATTGCTCACGGATATATATATTTATTAGATTTTCGTCTATATCTTACCTTCCCAATTTCTCGCCTACAACAGTGGCTGTACCCACGTGCGAAGTATGTCCGCTTTGATTAAATTTGATTGAATTATTAAATATATTTGCAATAAAAATAATTAGGTTATACGAAAAGCCAATGACACCTTTACAGTAAGAAGCAGTCAATCACCAATAGATTATTAATGTATTGTTTGAAAATACATATGCAATACGTTAATTTTCCTTAATCCTCCGGTCTGAAATTAAACTGTTATAACTCACAATCTGATTTAAGTATTTTGCTTATCATCGTTTCAAGAAACATGTTCCTTATTTGAATTTGTATTTTTTTTTTGGTGGGGGGGGGTGTATTTTTAAAACAAAGGTTTATACTTAATTTATGGTACATAGAGTGAAAATACAAGATTAAAAATGGTTTTGAAATAAACATTAAACAAATACACAATGACATATAAAAACAACAATTAAATTCACATAGATTCTCTGTGAAAACTACTGGTTTACGAAAAATTACATTCGCTCTGTATAAATAAATATTGTCTAAATCAACGCATAACTAATGAACCATTCAAGGCATGAATTGTCGAACCGCAGTGTTCATTAAATGATTTCTGAAATATTAGCTGCATCGGCATTCTAATCGTTTTGTAATTGGTATTTCGGTGCCTCTTGAGAATATGTTTGGAGATATTATTTTTATGTTCTTCCTCACATCCGAAACACGGACTGCACAAAATATCAGAATGATATTATTTAATGGCAATTGAAACGAATTAATTGATATAGGCCTTTCTTTTTTGTGGTACCGACACGTATAGGCTGCATTTTTTGTAGTTAGCACTTGAATACGGCCCCGCGGTTGAGTTTCAAGTTTGATATTATTTCCTCTGGTGTTATTATACGTGTAATCTCAGAGTTTTTACGAACTCTTGTTTAAATCTTTGAAACTGCAATAAGTTTTCACGCGTGATAATTATATATAAAAAAATAAAACTCGTCGAAATGTTACGCCGTAATTTTTCACTAAAAATACACACGCGAAAACACAAGTGATGATAATATTATTATTTTACATTAATTTCATTCATAATATTATACTCATTATTATTAATGAGCACGACGACGACGACGACGACGACGATGAATGCAGTGTAGGTAAGTAGTTTAAATTGAATAAAGCCGAATATTATTAATTTTTACATTTTTAAATAACTCACAATATTGACATTTATGCGCGTTTATACGCAGGTTCCTATGTTTATCAACTTTGTAAATTTTACATTATTCCGAGAAAACGTTAGGTACGTTAAGTATATTATATTTAGTTTAACAAAAGTTTAAAATTAATAACGTTTCTCTGCTTATATATACCTGCTATATACGACACGGGGTTAATTGATTCATATAAGTTTACGGAACGTAATTAAAAACCATCGCGTGAGCGATGCAACAAACATCGAATCAAATCAAATATTAGTCACAGTTCATAATATTAAATATAATCATATTAGTTGAATTGTTTTTATTGTGAAAATGAGAAATTGCAATACTACATAGTTGTATAATAACTATTTCTACCTGTAGCTGTTTTGTGCATCACGGGGAGGCCACTGTGTAGTAGGTGAGAATTTGAAGTGGTATAGGATACAGCTGAGATGACGTGGTTATCGGTTTGTGTACCGAAAGCGACGATAAACCATTGCAATTGAAAACCGATTCTGAGAGGAGCTCGGTAAACTGCGGAATATAATATAGTATATTTTTCCCCTGTTGGTAAAAAATAATAATAAAAAAAAAAAATACTGTTATTCGTTGTTAATCTTTCTGATCTTCGAGATTTATAGAAATCAGGAAAAACTGTCCAAATTCCGAACATTTGTTCAAACCGAAAAACCCTTTTTCGAGCGGCGGTACCAAAACAAGGAACCAGTAGGAGGACTTGAGCATTTTCCAAACGATTTTCAATAATCTATTATCAGACCGGAAATCCGGAAATCGGCTTCTTTGATACATTCGGAATCGAATATATCCGTAGACGATAAAACTATACGATACTATACGATAATATTATGTTGTACAACTTTTTTCCTACTATACCAGTGCATAAAAAAAGACCACGATCGCTTCGTATCGTAAACACTTTTCTTAATTAATATTAAACGTTCGAAGGTCGCCAGTTACAATTATCTCCGCCGTCGGTAAAATATGCTTTCCGGCCGATTGCCCGGTAAATTTCGCCTCCCAAATCCAGGAAGTACATTTTTTTTTTTTTTACTAGAATTTCTTCCGGAGCGTGTTTCGGGAGCGATTCGAGTGTCTTTGTATGCATATTAAACTCGAATCGCCGCTCATAGCATACCTGTCGTCTGCTGCACCGTATCAATCGAACATCGATACAGCGAAACATCGATATTCGAAATTATCGCGACTATCCGATAATAAAGGTATGCCAAAGCTGTACACGTGGTGTATTACGAGAATTTGACGTGTTTCAATGTAAAACGATCAAATTTTCTCGATACAACACTCCGTATAAGAATAATTTATTATACCATCTGTATAACATAATATTATTTCTATAAAATACCCTTATTCACACCTGTTGTACCCATCCGTTTTGTGCTGGAATAATGTAATATGTGTATGATTCTTTTTGTGTATAGTATTTAACCTAGTAATAACTATTGCACATTTATATCGATTGATTAATCTCGGGCCTTATATCGCAGGCGATTCGAGTTGACAGTAAACATTCAACTGGGAGGGCCGTACGAGCAATGTTTTATTGAAAATATGTACGGGAGGCGACTCGAGGGATTAACAGGAGGCAATTAGTGTGCGAATTGAATACGGAGTCTATTTATCGGTAGGTGGTAAATCAATAATATTCACATAGATAAATAATAAACAATTAATGCATAAATATCTGTACAATAAATACACGGGAAACGCAAATACCCCTGATTTCGGTATACGATTTAAAATATTTTATTGTAACCGAACACGTATACGGAATGGATATTATTTTACATAAAAGTTCTTAAACCCCTATACGATAATGCTTGTTGCGGGGTTGAGAGTTCGATAATTTCTTTGAGTTTTTACGGTGTAAGATTTGTTACGGATAAAATTAAACGATTACAATCGATAACACGAATCAGAAAAAGATATGTACAGTACAGATAAACGAATATAAATAATATGGCCGGCATTGTAGATGGCGTACGAAATTAAGAGCTGTACCAATAAAAGTGCGCAAGTGAAGTAAAGTAAATAAAGTATATAGATTAATAAATTTAAAGCTAAATATACGATTTATAATTATTATTATGTTTTCATATGAAAATAATAACAGTCCCGGCGGCGGACTGCAATACGAAACGGGCATCGTATATTTGAACGAGTCGAGTGAAACTTTTCTACCTACCGACCCGATATAGGGTAATGATTATAATAGTGTAATACCGATTCGGATATTATGCGGCGTCCAGCAGCACTCAAACTATACATCACAGCGACGGTTTATTTCGAAAATGAACCGAATTAATATATTATTCCGAGAAATCTATACCACGGACCATCATCGCCCGTATAATATTATCGTGAACAGATTTATTTATTTTATAAACAAATCTCTCGTAGCGGTGGTTTTTACGTATTCTGTCGACAAAAATTAATGATTATATAACAAAACTGATTGAAAATCTTCGTAAATAATCGCTGGGCCAGAAAAAAAAAAAAATAAAAACTCGATACACTGTTAGGTGTATAGGTGGATAGTTGAGAAGGTAAGATGTACGCAGCGTATAAGGTAATTTATTTAGTTTAAAAAAAATTGTAGCAAATGATTTTGTGCGTGGTAGAACTGATCATGTCTGTCAAGATGGCGCTAGCGCATTATGCCAGTACTATGATATACAAGTAGTATCAAAACTTTGTTGGAACGATTTTGCTTGAGCGTTTTTGGAATTTTTTTAAGACTCCTAAACTTCGGAAACCCACAGACAAATATGCCGGTGCTATCTTTGTGACTGCACCAGCACAAAATGTTGACACTCGTATTGTATACGGCCCTAGCGTGGTGTGCCGGCGCTCACTTGACGGACACGCGAGAATCTGTTGAAATATGTTGATAACTGTTGAAAATGTCGACAAATGTTTCGGATGAGTTACCGCCGGGCGTTGACGAATCTGAGCATTTTTACCGACCGAAAAAAAAAAAAAGCACGGAAAATATCACATCCGAGTTAATCTATTATAGGTCCTTCGATAAACTCGGAATTTAAAAAAAAAAAAAAAGCACTATTACAGCGTTCTGTTATCGCGAGGACTGCCGTCGTCTAGTAGTCGTATATTATAATACACAACGGGGATTGTCGTGGACATCCCGGAGAAACGTCGCACGCGCGAGAAGAATGTTACGTGAATCCGTCACGGATGTTGCGAAGGTCGACGTTTTCCGTGACTGCGGTTTAAATACTCTATAATGCAATGTTATATTGCACGTCGTGCGCACGCGTAAATCGCCAGAAAACGGTGAATATCGTCGCACGGTGCGCAGTCGGAATCGGGCTAAACGGATGCATAAAAACGAGTGTCCGCGTCCTCGAAACTGCGTAGACGGAGTGTGGCAATAAGAGACACGAGATACGTTCCAAAATTGTAGCCGTACGATTCGAATGCCAGACAATACTGTAGGTATAATCCGAGGCGGTTTTATTTTCGGAGGGGGTGGCGGGAGCGAGTTAGGTTCCCGGGGTTTTCGCCGGGGTCATTCTACCACCCCACCCCCCACGTTTAGGTCGTGGATTTTTACGATTTTATTTTTTTTATTATTAACCGGGTAAGTGAAAAACACAAAAATCTAATTCGGTTTATAGAAATGTGAATTTAGAAATATTGAAAAAATCGATTGTTTTTAATGTTTGCGAACACAATGTGTGTTTGGAAAACGTTTTTCCACATGAAAGGAAATACATTTTGGACCGATTTTGGAAAACGGCACGCGGAAATACGAACGTTACGAACGCGAGCGGACACCCGAATCGTATTACCGGAGCCGGATATCGAGATTTCGATTTCTATACGGACGGCCTACGGTCGTATTCCGCACGTTCTTTTCGGCTTCGCTCGGAACCGTTTTCCGATCTTCGCGGTATCTACGGAAACTAAATCACACGCCAGTCCTACTGTACCCCGTACCGGGCGCGCTTCAAAATTTCTTATCGGACGGGACCCGGAGTTGAGCGCCACAACCTGCGCGACGCGACACTAAATTACCGAAACGGTACTCCGGTCGCATTTCGCCGCGGTCATTTCGTTCCGCGGCGAAACCGCAGAGGCGTTCACCGCGGCGGTCGCGGTGCGCGCGCGTTATACGCGGCGGGAAACGGGTTTTTCCGCGTCGGCGGAAGAATGCGAATCGGTCGCGGAGGTCCGAATTCCGCGACCGCGGCGGCGGTACATGATAATAACGCAGGTACACGGACGCGGGCGCGTAAAAGACGACGTAATTCACCAGACAATAATAATATTATTACGGCGGCGGCGGCGGCGGTCGGGGGGTGTATGGCGGTGGGTGGCGGAGGGGGGGGAGCGGGTGCGTATATATTTTATAAACGTCCGTCCGCGGCGGCGGGGTAATGCCGGTAGAGCAATAGGTATGCCGCCGCGGCGAGGCCGGAAGACAAATGGGGGCGCGTCGTCGCCGTCGCGGACCGCCGTTACCGTTTCGACGGTAGGCGATGGGGGGGAGGGGGAGGGAGAGGGAGGGAGTCGAGGGGTTTCCCCTGCGCCTCTGGGGCGGCGAAAAGGGTTAAAGGATGGAGTTATCGCGCCGCGGGGTCGGAGCGGGAATGGGAAAGGGGTACCGGGAATATATAGCGAATATACGCGTCGGGAACGGCGCGGGCGACGGGAGCCGGGCCGTGGGGGGTGTGTACGTACGACTGTTATTGTTATTATTCGCCGTCGCCGTCGCCGCCGTCGCCGTAGCCGTCGCAGCCGCGACCGACTCGTCCGCGGCAATAACGCGTACCTCGGCGCGGCGCGCTGCAGTTTAGACGGTTCTCCTCCCGGCGCGGCGCCGCTGCGAACTACACCCCCCCCCGCCGCTCCCTCCCCCCCCGCCTCCTAACCGCCACTTGCCCGCGTACACGCGCGCCTACCGCCTAGCCCCCGGAGATCCGCCGTACAGTTGCTAATGACATTCCGGCGGGCGGGCGCGGATCCGCCGGCCCGCGCGAAATATTAATCATCCCCGGGGCCGCGACGCGGCGGGCGCGGCGGGACGCGGCGGGTTGGTTGCGGTGGGGAGCGGGTCGTGGGGGAGGGGGGTTTTCGCGGTATAATATACGGAAGTTTCGGATAGACCGATCGTTCCGCGAACGTACTATATTATATTATTGTTATCATCGTTATTATTATTATTATTATTGTATACAGAGTGCATCAGAAGCAGAAGCGGCGGCGGCCGTATCGTCTGCAGGTATCTCATACCGCACCCGTCCCCGCGCTCCGCCGCCGCCGCGCGTGTAAAGTAACGCGCGTCCGTATACGATAAGACGACGGTACCGATTCCGTTCGCTGTTGTAGGATTTTTGAATTTCGCGCGCGCCCAATATCGTTTGGAGAACGTAACGACTATGTCGATTTGCGAAAATTATAAGCCGCCGTCGCGGGCCGGAACTCGGGAAAAATACGAGTGAATTATAAACGTGTACAATGGCGAGTGGACCGGTTCACGTGCCGAGGACCACGACGGGCCGCACCCGAATCCGTTTCGTTTCTCCTGTCTTAGGACTGTCAGTGGTGTGTAGTTTAAAATAAAACACGGGTGCGATTGAACGACTTTTGTGTTGCCAGATAAATTAACATTTCGGAAAACATTCGGAAGATGGCCGCCGGTCATTCAATGAATACGAATTTAATATAATACTTTAAAAAAAAAAAAAAAATCACCTTAATTACATTTAATACTAATGTACGAAACATACTCGGGTAAAAATTCATAAGAGAGCGTTTTGACAAAGTCAAAACGATTTATGTTGTCAGTGTATTTTCATTAATTTTCTTCTTTATAAATTCCCGTTGGTTTATTCTTCCATACTTCCCATTATGATGTGAGTATCTACTCGGGTACTTTTTTAGAACTTCTATTCTACTGGCTATTAACTCGAGACCCAACTAGTGTACAACCCGTGGAAATACGGGACCCGACTAAAGTACTCGCGGGAACCTGGGACCCGATGAGTATAGTACCCGTATTAACACAGGACTCAACTAGAGTACATTTTTGAACGCGTGACTCGGATGCGCTGTCGAAAACTGCTTCTTAGCCGAATCGGGTGAACCGGCAAGTTGTTTTCCCTTGCGGTAGCTAAGAGACAATTTGGGTAACCGACGGAAATAAAATCGAAGTATAATCATTGTTGCCGTATGTTTTCAATTGTTCGGACACATTTTTGGAAACCTATATTGTGTTCAAATTCAGTACTTGTACCGACGGTATAATCTGTATGTTTTAAGGTTGATCGTTGGGTATATTTATTATCTCCCCGCAGCACCGTCTAGACAACATTTGTTTTTAGATGAGATGCTACACTTGAAGATAGAGAAGCAGGATTTCCGGTAGAAAATTTGGTCATATAGACAGAACGAAAAAACGCACACATATTATAGTAAAACCAATACGTTTTCATGTTATTTGTCGGACTCATAATCTCTAAAACAGCTTATTATAAAACGTATAAAAAAAAAAGGTAACGAATTATCTAGAAAAAAGAGAGAAACAATGGAAAACTTCGAGAAAAGTAATAATACGATAAAAGTTTCAAAACAGAGTTCATTTACAACAATGAACTCATTTTGGAAAAAGTTCAAATTATGTCACAATACATATTATAATAATTCGAACTTTTTACCAAGAAAGCTATGTCTTGCAAGGAGATAAAAAAAGAAAAAAAGAAAAGAAAATGCGATTACTACAAATTCAGAGCTCTAATTATAATTATCGGTTCTGGTCGTTGACGGTGAAAAGGTAGGGTAAATTGGACATTTATTTTTAGGAGTCTCACACACTAAAAGATCTCCAATCAGTCACAGTCATATCATTAAGTAAACGAGACTAAATGTGAAATCGTCTATTATTATGATTGCCCGTCTTGAGAGGATTCTAAAGTCGATAAGCGTCCTGATGAAAGGACTTATTTTCGTGGGAATCGAATTTTTCTAGTCAAGGTTGATTTTTCCAAATTTTTCCAAAACATTAAATAATTGATAACCAGAAGTGCGCGGAGAAATATGATCTAAGATAAGGTTCAAGGTAATTTGGACCCCTGTACCGTCCTTGCAGGTCTCCGGGTACAATAAGGGTTCTTATATAAGTTCTAAGGGTTCCAAGTCTGCAACATTATTTTTAATCTTTCAATCTTTTTTAACCTAAAGACCGAGGTTTTCCTCATTCTCTCAAACATTGATGAGAATTTCAAAAAATAACCTCTTTAAAGTACCACCCAGAGAAAATTTGCTTTCAGAAAATGTGCTGTACTCGATGACCGGAGTATGATTTCTGGTAGAAAAAGTGTTAACATAATAATAATAATAAAATAAACATCATTGCAAAACCAATACATTCCTCGTTTCATTTAGAATCTAAAATTTATAAATAAACATTTTTTATTTATATATTTATTTACTATATTTATTTATTATATTTATTTACTACAGTTATTTTTATGACGTGACTGCGACGGACAAAATCGTGGAACGTGTTTGTCTTTTTTTACAACCCCCCCCCATCCACACTACTTTCCCCCCATCTAGTAATCTACATAATCCCGGGTTGTTTTTACGTGTTTTTTTTTTTTCGTATTTATATAAAACGTAAAACATACGTTTTTGTAACTTTGTATTTTTATTTTTTTTTTTCTATAATATTAAAATATAATATTATTATATACACCGTGGCTTAGACCCGGGCGATAACGTAGTTTTTTTTACCTTTATTTTTATTTTTCGTAATTTATATACCTACTGCGGTACAAATATTATGCAGCACACGGATAACGCGTGTGCGGATTATACTCTTCGAGTGGTTTTTTTTTTTTTGTTTTTCGTATTTTATTTTATTTTTTACGAACCAAAGAGAATATCGGCCGCCACGCGAGAACAACGGAAAATACGGTAAAAGGAAATAAAAAAATAACGCCCGTTAACCGCGTCAACCGTAATGCATTTCGCTGATAACGCGCACTAATAATATTATTATCATCGTTCCTATATTTTATAATATGACGGCAACAGGAAAATTATGTATTTGATATTATTATTCTTTTATACGCTTTTACGCGCCGGATTATAACGAAAATTATCATGACGTACAGTGTTATACGTATACGGAGAATCGCGAAAAATTACGGCGAGTATCTCCAAACCGTCTATGATAACTTCAGGCCACGGATTTCCAAAAAGACGCTTTTTAAAAGTGTTTCGAGTAAAAACAACGGAATTTATTTTAAAACAAACGTATACGAATACAAATACTTTTGAAGCGTAATTTTAAAAATAATTATTTTTGACAATACATTATCCCATAATCCAAATCCTATTCACGTATTCAATTCGGCCTTAACGCGCGACGCGGTTAAATAAGAATACTGTTGGAAAATATTTAAAATACGTGTATTCGAGTTTAGGTACCTACTCCGAAATCTACATGTCACGTACCGGTGAAATAAAAACGAGGTCGAAACAAAAGAACGATTTAATACGCAATCCTTGCTCCGAAGCACTTTTTCCGAAAGGAAATTTTTCCGGGTCAATACTTTAGGGAAGTAATTTTTTTGATTTTTTTTTATCAATATAGGGAAAACGGTTCAAGAGATTTTTGCTAACATACAAACCGACGCGTAACGACAGCGTTGGTAGTTGAAAGCTGATAATGCCCGAAGCGCCGTTATTTTGATGATTCTGTTGATACATTTAAAACCCTGCGTACGTCCTGTAAATACGTGAAATTTGAGCATATAAACAATTGGGTTTAAAAGTTTAAACCCATAATAGGCACGTCCAGACATCCTTGATACTTATATCGAAATTGCATAAAATTGTATCACCTGTCATCTCCCAGCAACAAAGCGAAATCTAAACAAAATTGTTATCACTTCTAACTGAGATACAAAAAAAAAAAAACTTTAATTTTTTTTTTTTAAACTAATTTGGTCAAGAAGGAACCGGTAAAAGTGTACGAGAATACCAGGAAAAAAATATTATATTTATTTATAACGGTCAAAATACAGTCGATAAAGGAAAAATGAAATTGAAACTACAGTACAGTTTCTACAGCAGATATTTACTTGAAGATCCTAGCTTTTTGAACAGTTTTAACATTTCCGATTGACAAGTCTCAATAAACCACATTTCGATCGGTCCGGATTACGCGATGTCCCATTTCTACGAAAAAGTCCCCGTCGTATACCGTACATCGTTCTCGTGTCGTATTCGTCCGTTTGATATTACTTTGGCGGCGAGGACAAATATCGGAGTTGTGTACGAAAATCGCGATACGTCTAAGATTGTTACCACAAACGTGATGATAATATTGTAAAAGCCGTGGATTACGCACGTTACAGGTCACGTTATAATGTTTTGGACATTGGCTCTATTAGACAATGAAAAAAAACATACCGAAACCGCGGCCGTTTGTGTATAATATTATTATATTGTTATGTAAATACTAGCAGACTGATCGACGACCGATTTAGAAGACCGGTGACGCACCGAAAAGGCTTAGGAATTTTTTTTTTTTTCTAAACTTAATTGCTTGACCGATCGGGTCGATCGAGTCTTCGAGTATCGAGTGATTAACTCGATAAAAATTGCCGATTCTCTTTTTCTCTGGCGCCAAAGAATTTTTTCTTTGGCCATTAGTTCATCTTTACAGAAAGGTTGGCAATCATGATTTGCAAGCGTATAAAATCACTGATCCTAAAAAAACTTTTTACGATCTTTTTTCTTTTTAAATTCTGAATAAAAACAGCTTGGATCTAAAGGTTTTATGCAAAAGTTCTAATACAGTCCGTGAAACGTTTGTTTGGCCATCGAGTAAATATGGGTCACCTCATTTATGCGAGAATCCTGGACTATTGTAATAAACCTAATTTTATTTATTATGCGGGTTATTGATATAGATGACGAGATGAAGTTTTTATTTTCTATTCAGTACACTCGTGTTCTTTCCGTCGCGTCTGTCGACTCGACTGCTGGGAAATTTAAGCATATTATTGTTGGTACTGAATTCTGAAAACTAAGAGGACGTTAGTTTAATTTGCAATTTCGTTAAATTTTTTTTTAATTGTATTAAAATTAAATTTTGATAAAAATCGTAAATATTACGTCCTTTAAAAAACACGTATAATCAAATTTCACTCCGAATAGTTTATTCTTATCATTGGCCACACTCTTCCCCGGTATTCGCTCTTTTTTGTTTTTATTTATGTCATTGTAATTTTAAAATTTGTATAAATATTTTAACACATGCAAGTATTTTTCATTTTAAGAACCTCCCCACACAGATTTTCTTTCAGAAAATGTGCTACACTTAAATATCATAGTAAGTCGTTTGGTAAAAATGTGGCACACAGATAAAAAAAAAAACAGCTATGTAAAACCATAAGCTTTTTTTCAGAATCTAAAAACAAACGAGGAAGGGACGATATAGCTAAACGGTTATTACATCACATAATTGTGATGGAAAATTTCCATAATCTTGCGCGCTGTCTAATTTGTCAATCCAGTCCATCGCGAAGCAGTCTGTTTTTCAATCAGATTAATCGGATTTGACGAGGAATGTCGACATCCGTCGGACAGCTCGTTCGATTGGTAATCGGCTTTGTCAAAGAACCACACGGATAGTCTTAGATGACCCCCTCGCCTCAAAAAAAAAGTTTTACTTTTCACTGAGATCTGGGGCTTTTTATAAGTTATATTTTATGCGTCCGATAAATCCGGTAAAATGATAACGCCTTGTCGTCAAATGGAACGCGTCTGCGCCCGTAAAATAAACGGGGTGTTGCGCTACAGATTATTATTATAAATTATAATCAATTATCGTGGTAACGGCTTTTGCACTTGGATTTATGCAACGGCACGCCGCGAAAGTAAGAAAAAAAATTAATATACGATATTATAACCGTCTCTCCGACGTCGTTTCGCCGTGAAAATATAATATTGTTATAAGTAGGTTCACGATTTGTTTACATAGAAATTGTATTGCGCGTGTTTCACCGCGGGAACGGTTTAAGGGGTGGAAGTTCGAGGCGACGCTGTTGCGAAATGAACGACAAGCCGACCCGCTCCGTAAACTTAGACGCGATTGCGTTGCACGAGTGTACGTTTTTTTTGGTCTGCATTTCATTCGGAAATTGTTTGTTTCGTTAATTGTCTTTGCGCTATTCGAGTTTGCATAATAACCGTTTATGTGGTTCAGGAACCGAATTCAAGTCTGGAAATGGAAATCTATTCGGACCACATAATAAAATGCGTACCTATGCCTGTCAGACTAATGTTTTCTCGCGTTTAAATTTAAACCCGCAACGGCGAAAGTCAGGATTTTGAGTCGAGGACATCTGGTCGCGTATTTACTCGAGACACGGGCGCAGCGGCGTGCCCAGGAATCCTTAATGGGAGGGAATGTAGAAAACAAAAATCGTGAATATATCGTAAAATCCTCTCTTCTATCTACTCGACTCGACTATGGGCGTGATTGGAATTTCAAAACCTGATCCTAAAACAAATCGAATTTCTCATTAATGCATCAAGCTTCTCTTCGTAAATGGCTGAAATATATGCATTTCGATAATAGATTACTCATATTTCGTCTGTATTTTTAAACCAATAGGAGGATATAACCCCTAATATCCCCACCCTGCACACGGCGCTGCGCGGACGAACACAGGAGGGGAGAAGTTTCGATCGAAATATTTCGAAAAATGATCTCATCAATTCATTATCGATTTCATCATTCGAGTGTTTTACACAAAATTTCGTATAAAAAAAAACATAATAGATACTAAAGAAAATAGAGTAAAATATAATATGTAACATGGCGTATCTTTTTACTAGAGTTTTAAAGCAATACGATTAAGTAGAATTAAGTAAAATATTAAATAGAAATATCAAGCCACGAGGCCGTAGTACGATCCAGGCCATCTGAAAAAAACCAACCACTCTTCTCTTGAATTTCTAGGATGAACTGCGACGGCGGCGTTCGGATTGCCCCAACGAATCCGAAAAAATAATTACGTTTTTCCTAGTCCGTATTATTGAACTGCTCACGCAGGTCAGTGTTTTCCGACAACTTCTTTTCTTGGGAACAGCGAGAAAACTTCTGATAAATCGACGACAGTACCACCTATCGACGATATTTGAAGGACTTTTTTTTGCGCGTAATACATTTAGTGTTAGGATCTGTTATCGTATTTGCATATTCGATTTTTTCGAACGATTAGGAAAAGAACACAACAGAACTGAACTTAAAGACTGTTCATAATGTAAATAGAATCTAAATCTTAAATATTATCTAGTTTCGCATCTTATATTATGCATAAATTTACATATTTTGTAAATTAGAGCAAATTTCAGAATATTGCACACAGTATTTGTGCGTTATCTTTTTGATCATATTTCAGCAAGTAGCAAATAGGTTTTAAGTAGATCGCCGAAAATTTAATTTAAAATCGAATTTATTCAACATAAAATGTATTTCACCCGGAAAAAAATCAATATCCAATGAAAATCAGCGAATTAAACGTATTGAAGGTAAACTAATGGAATATTAAAAAAAAAAAAAAAACAGTCCTAAGATAATGGGTACCGGTGCAGCCATCGTTATATATAAGAAGTTGGGAAGGTAGTAGACAGAAAATGTAATGTATATCTATATGCAACGATTAACCGACGAAAAAAAAAAACGATTCTGAGCAGAGTTCAGTTGACAGCGTTGCTCCGTTAACAATATATATCTTTCATATTATGGTAAAATAATTACGTCTTCTACGTTATATATTTTATTTAATAATATTTGTTTAATATTATATCCATTTTCCCGGTTTTTTTTTCTATTTGTCGAGATAACTCGTGGGAAAATCGAAAAACGACCTCCTTAAAATACCTCCCCGTCCTCGTTCCTCTCGGAATCTAAATCGCTGTGCACATTTCGTACGGTCCAATTGATTTTTTTTTTTTTTTTTTTTCAAAGCGAAACAACGTTAATCGAACACGCGTATAACCGGCCGTCGGAGCGTATTCATTTCTTCTAGAACTGGAATTTCACACGCCCGCGATCCGCCCGGCCGCCTTATCCGCCGCGGCGGTCGGGAAACGCTGTCGCAGCCGGCCGCGTCGTCGCCGCGACGTTCGTAACGGCCGCGAAAACCGTTTAAACACGGAATAACGAACAACACGTTGCGCCGTGCGCCGCGGGCGCGGGGCGCACGAATCTCGTTCGGCCCGTAACAATAGTGTGTCGCCGTTATTATTGCGCCGTCCCGTCTGTAAATATTTACGCGCATAACCGTATAACGGTCTCGAAACGGAGAACGGACGGCGGTCGCGCCGTTATTCCCGATATGATTGTTGTTGTTCCGAACGGATTTGATTAATACGTTATAATAACAATAACAATAACAATAACAATAATAATAATGACGATAATATAGGCGCGCGTACTTGGCACCGGTCGTAAATTCCAGACGACAATAATATTATCCTCCGGCGGATCAGGTAATGTTGCATCGATACGACAAATGTTACCGTTGTTATTACGGCCGGCCGGCCGTCTGTATCGGGTCCCGGTCGTTTTCCGGCGGCGAGAGAAAAATCCGGATTTCACCGACGTTCGGCGATCGGGATTTTCGTAATCGCAAAAACGCGAGCGGAAAACGTATTTATAAAAAAAAAAAAAAAATGGTAATTTCTTGGGATTTTGATACTTGGATTTCGGACGGTTTTTTTTTTAGTGGCGTTGCTGCTCGTGTGAGATTCATCGACAATTTTATAAATGTCGTAGAATTTTTAAATTTTTTATTGCGATATCTGGAGTTCTAAAACCGTTGAATACCGTTCACTCGGTACGTTTGAATTTTCGGATCGTCCGGATTCGATAATAGTTTGAAAAAATCGTAAAAAAGAAAAAAAAAAGCACACGAAAAACGGACACATATTTACGACGTACCGCGTTACCGATTACATCATTTTAAATTGTCTTCTTTCAAGGAATCTTGCTCCGAAGAGCAGCGTGTTATATGAATGACAATTTTGTTTAGTTGTTGCCTTAGGACAATCGTTGATTTTATTTTCCTTGTACATTTCAAGTGGTTAGATTTGTTATGAAAAAAAAAGGCGGACATGTTTCGCACAGTTAATGGCCACTGGTGTAGGTGAGAAAATTGAAATGTAGACGGGAAGGTAGATAGAAGGGAATTTAATGTTAGCAGTACGAATTTGTTTAGTTTTGTACACCTCTCCTGACCCCACTACTAAAGAAAACGTGATACAATTTTGTGTAAGCATATTTTAACCATCAATGATGTGCTTGTAGGAGGAATGGCATGGTTAACTACTGAACCCTTCCCAATAGTTTGTATGCTTATATCTGATGTTTTCACGGAGTTTTATTAGTCAGAGTAAGTCAATAGCATTGCTGTCGAGGATTTGAATCTGGAAAACTTAATTTTTAATTTTCGTCAGCTCCCATTGTGTATTTGTATGTTAGCGAAATTTCGAGAACTACTTTAACTATTTGAATAATATTTGTTTGTTAAATTCCTAACCGTTACTGGTAAGAAATTGGTAACAGTTTATACCTGAAATATGGGATGGGTAGTAGACTGTAATGTAGGAAAGAGGAAGTAGTTCAAATATTACGAAAAAAATATATATACAAATGTCAAAAATTTCTAGTAACCATAATTATTTTGGATAAATTATAAAAAAAAAAAAAAATTAAAAAAATAAACATCACTATAAAACTAATACATACCTCGCTCCGCTCAGAATCGAAAATGAATGGCAGCAAAACGGTTGAAAAAAATTTTACTCTAGTGAAAGAGCTCTGTTTTTCATGGATGTTTCTATTAATATGTAATATATATATATCTATCAAATGTTTTACTGATATTATATTCTAAGTGGAGCGAAGAAGCATATAGTTTTACAAAGATGTTTATTTTTTTTTAATTGTGCGCGATTTTTCTACTAGAATACATGCTTAAATTTCTTCGTTTAGCATCTTTTCTGAAAGGAAATTGGCGTAGGGAGATACTTTAAAGAGGTCGTGTTTTGATTATCTCAGGAGTTTTCACGTCAAATTTGAAAAACCGAAAAAAAAAAAAAACGAGAAAATATAAGAAATGCAGATTATACGGACTTTTATTTTTCTGTGCACAACTATTAAACCAGAAATTTTTCTCCAACTTTCAATGACGACAAAGCATTGCTATCAACGGAACTGCGCTCAGAATCGTATTTTCGTAAGCATTGGTTTATCGGTGCGTACAGATATATATTACTACCACGTCTATATATCCTACTATTCCAACTTTCCGTCTACACCAGTGGCCGAACCCGTCCCTATTGTCTTACTTTTTTTTTCCGCGTCTTTGCATTCACCGTCGTATGAATAATGTAATTATTATAATTCTTTTCGCCTTTATACACTCGAACTCCACGCGCCACCGTGCTATTATTAAGTTTGTTCGAGTTCGCGATATTCTGTAATTACGTTTATTTTATTATTTGCAATTATTATTCGATTTTAACGTATCAAACGACTCGAATCCCCTTGACTCTGTATTTTAAGATTGACGACACGTTGTAATAACGGAACCGTTTACTTCGGACACTAGATGTAAATATTATACGCGTATTGTGCGTATGAGTTTATATTTTATATTTTAATATTTCGTACTAAAATTTTGCCAAAACTCATGAAGATTCCCGTTTAAAATTAACATTTTTTTTTTTTTTTTTTTTTTGGGAAGGGGGGGATATCGGACTATAGAACTGAATTTATAATTTCACCAGTAAGTCGTTCTTCCAAACGGATCCTTAGGCATTTATAGATTCCGAGTTACTCTTCATCGAAATTTGTCTTCAATGTACCTTTCAAGAGGTGTCTTTTCCCGAATTCGGATTATTTTTAATATCTATTTGTCGATTTGTTTTTTTTTTTTTTTTAATAATGTTCCCGAGTTGGAACAACAATTATTCGTACGTATAGAGAACTGAAAAACCTATTAAGTTTTAGCACAAACCGTCATTATAACTACGTAAAATGTTGTTTCAAACGAACTCTTATCGGACGACGGACGACACAAAGGTGAAATTTGTGAAAGTTTCTTCCGTTCCGGGGTGCGGTTTCGGTATATTTATTATATTATTTTTAATTTTTTGAAAACTTAAAATTTGCCACCTCGTAATGTGTGTGTGTGTGCAGTTTGAAGATTTAAAAAGTTTAGTATAAACTTTGTACTCGTGCCTCATAACTGTGTGTGTGTGTGTGTGTTTGTATACGCGGTTGTCGACACGCAACACGTATATTTTTTATTTATTAATATTATTAGTATATATATATTTTTTTTAAAGTAAGTCGAGCCATAGGTTGTTAGGTATATCTACGACAACGTATATAGACCATGAACTACTCAAAACCCAACGCTTACAACGACGAAGCGGCTGTAAGTTGTTTATTGTAGATACCATCTACTAGCTTTTTTTTTTTTATACTTTTCTTTGTTTTTGATTTTTTTTTTTCTGTCGAAATACCTCGATTCAGACAAACAAAGTGAAAATAATATAATCTACCCGTGTCAGTATTTTTTTGTGGTCGAACGTTCCTTCGTAAAGGGGGTTAACACAGCGACGACGTGTGTAAGTTTCCAATAGGCACGTAACACAAACGTCTTATAGTAGTTGTTTGGGGATTTTACTTACCTATTGTATTGGGAAGTAGGTTTCAACATTATAAATAAAAACCATGATCAATTTTGACATTTAATGATGAAAAAAACAGAGCTGATACTGCTGACAAGTGTGTTACTGTCATTGGTGAGTTATTTTATTTATATTTGTATAAACGAAAAACGATTCTGAGTAATGTTCGGTTTAAAATTTTTTTATGCCAAAAAAAAAACATTTTATATTCAAAAAAATCATCGGAAAACACTACGCGAAATTTCGTGATTTTTTCGAGTTTTATCGAAATTTGAACTTTGAATTGCTAATTTCCTTTTTCTTCTTGTAATTCCATAAACACTCTCTAAAAGTTTTAACCAACATCGCTACACTTGTCATTAAACCTAATTTAAAGGAAAGTGCATAAATACCAGCAAAGTAATACCGGGATAGTATACAGACAAGTTAACCGATTATTTTTCTTATCGTGACCGTCATGTGTAAACGCTTTAATATGATATTTTTTTTTGCTCCAACGATTGTATGACATGTATAACCACTACGTATGATGATTTTCTAATTACCTGGAATCCAAATGGTTGGAGCCCAAGAGGCAGACCTGAAAAGTGTTGCAAGGAAATTATAAAAGATCATATGGAGTAATTAGATATAAGCATAAAACTAATTTGGAAGTGTACAGTGTACACCCAAGATACTGGGACTGTAGAGAGACATTAACCACGAAGACTCTTGATGAGCCATTAAGCAAAAGAAGAAAAACACACCACCATACACTCCACTACACTTTGCCATTTGTTTATATATTGAATAATCCATTTCCAAATTTCAACTTCCAGCATTTACGAATCATTTTTTAATATATAAATCCATTTATTTCTTTGATATTTATCTGGATCTTTTTACCTTAAATATCCACTTCATATATATATATTTTCCTCCAAATTTTTATCGAATATTCTCAAGCATCTCTAGTTGGTTTTTTTTTTTCAAATAAAAGCATAGGTCAAATGTGATAGAATTTTAAAACGAGTTTTCCAATGCCCACGACAGAATTGACTACAAAGATTTTTTGCGATTTTAAACTTTTTACCTACTTCTTGTATTATTAATGTATTTCCTTGTTAATAACAAATTAAATGGTTGTTATTGTTTAAACAAATATTAATCGTTGCCACGAAATAACTATTTCTTTTTTTACAAAAAAATATATTTAAAATACTTTTGGTGTATTTATAAAAGTGGTCCAAAATCGATATATAAAGAGTAGAAGCTGCATACAACGTAGTTGTTAACGAAATTTTAGAGAAATTGTAAAATAAAAACTAAACCATTTTCTACGTTATATTCATTTTCAACAAAATATCAAATACCTATTACAAGTAAAAAGATGATCAATTCGTGTTTTTAATTTAACGATTTGTCTTTATTTCAAATTTTTCGGATTGCAATGTTGCAGCTTAGCAAAAATGAGGAAAGTGTCCGTTTTTGTAGATGATATTTTTATTTGTTATACATAGGCTCTACGTACACTACTGGTACAAAGTCGACGGAGGAAAAAAACAAACAACCACTAGAATCTTTATTATATTTTCTTTTTCTCAAAAAAACTACGTATCCAATATAAAATAGAATTATCTTTATTTTACATCTATTTTAAATATCGTTTGAATTTCTCTTCCCGGGAATCTTTATTTGTGTACTTTTCTTACAAATAATGTACCTATATATAGGTACATTATACATATATATATATATATATATATATATTGACAACGCGCAGCATTATTTTTATCTTTCACTCATAATATTATTTTTTTTTTTTTTTTTATACGAAAAATATGAATAAAATATTTTCTCAATTCGATCGCAAATAAACGGTTTTTCTCTTATTCGCGTGCGTTTCCTTTTAATAAAATATAATTTTTTTTATTTGTCTTTATAATATAAAAATATCATGTTATATTTTCTTAAAACCGGACTAGATATTTTTTTTCTAATTTTCGTTTTCTTCCTACGAATGTAATTCAATTTTTACAACGATTCATTTTGGCGACGCCGCATAAAACAAAAACGGCGTCTGTTGCAGCGGAGACTGGCTAGCATCTAATTCCTTTCGAGACGCTATATGCGGGCACTATAATATTATATATAATAAGAAAAAAAAAATGACTAAAGCTATAGTTGCGGTATTACTTTTTCTCGTATACCTACTACCTTCGTCGCCGTATGACTCGTAAACTTTATATCTTTATAGTTTCTACGGTTCTGCACACACCAACCTTACCCTCTTATATATATACGTATACATAAAGGTCGGATCCAAATTACACTTCAAGACGCATCTGGCACTTTCGCGCCTTTCGTTATTTATTCGCTAATCGTCACGCGTCTCCGCCAATCTCCCACGTAATATATGTACGTTCCATCTGGTCTTGCGGTACACAAAATACCGCTATCGGATTATTGACACGTCCCGATCCATATACATAATATTATAATGTGTATTTCCGGTTGACGTTCTGAAAAAAAAAAAAAAAAAAAGCGG